>JAMWET010002168.1:152500-157500 GCA_024036415.1 Prochilodus magdalenae | reverse complement strand
GGTGATGCTGATGTGGTGTTAAGGACAGTCATTATAGCAGCCTGTGTGCATGTAGTCTTGCATCTGCAAGTCGTCTGTCAGTGGTGTTGAGACTAACAGGATGACCCATGGAGAGCATCATTGTGTGCAGTCGTGGCTGTTGGGTCAGCCAGGTACAGCGATAAGGCCTGTCCTTGCTTATACCGCATGCACAGCCAAGTGTGAAACTTGATTCGTCTGCATGTCTCACAAAGTCAAATCTCCCCACCAAGTTTCATTCCTGTCAGTCGATTCATTCTGAGTGCGATTACTTGCGGAACTGTTCTTTTGACGCTGACGATGTAAATGAAGGGTGGTCTCTGACTTTTGCACAGCTCATCACTGCATTTTCTTAAAGCCCCATGCTGATGATGCATGTTTCAGTGAGTACGATGATGTTATTCAGAAGCCTCTCTTGTTTGCACCACTGAAAAGTGCTTGCCAGCTGCTGTGATTCCTCATTAGCGCTTTAGCGCCCCTAGTGGCGGCTGATATTTTCCACTTCAGCACCACCTGATCCCTTCTACCCAAACCTAATGAGACATTATGGACAGTTCATTTATAATATAGTCACAGGGTTCAGGACAGCAATTTCTCAGCTTTGGCTTTACACAGCTACCGAATGTGTTTAACCTACTGCCTGTGTGGAATTGGCCCCGGTGCCCTTCTGCCACACTGGACGCAAACTTTAACACTCAGGATTAAAGATTCATGCAGAGCTTTGGCTGGCGTCACGGCAGTAGATCTACAGCGGGAGGGATGCGTTGTGGGGAAGCAAGCCAAATAAAGCAGGGGGATAAAAATGCACAGCTTCCCCTCACACCAGGTGCAAAGCTAGGCCTGGCAGCAGCTGGAGACTTGTCTTTGCCATGTATCAAACGGTGTTATTGGACTCCTGTCGAAACTTCACGTCAGTGACTTTTACATTATCAGTTCCTGAAGCTCTCTTTAAACCTTAAACAGCTTGTTTTAGTCACTGCATCTATTTTAGGACGGACATACGCTCGGCTAGCACTTTATCAGGGTCACCACACCCTTGTATCTAGACTCTCTGTCTAATTTATCAGCTCCACTGACCATATAGGTGCACGTTGTAGGTCTACAACTACAGACTGTAGTCCAGCTGTTTCTCTGTATACTTTATTACCCCGGTCTTCAATGGTATTATGTAAGTGGTGGATCATTCTCAGCAGTGACACTGATGTGGTGGTGGTGGTGGTGTTAGTGTGTGTTGTGCTGGTGTAGGTAGATCAAAGATAGCAGTGCTGCTGGACCCCTCAATGTCACTGCTGGACTGGGAATTGTTCACCAACCAAAACTCACAGCGTCCTGTGGGCAGCGCCCTGTGGGCAGCGTCCTATGGGTAGCGTCCTGTGGGCAGTGTCCTGTGGGCAGCACCCTGTGGGAAGTGTCCTGTGAGCAGCCTCCTGTGGGCAGCGTCCTGTGGCCAGCGCCCTGTGGCCAGCGCCCTGTGGCCAGCGCCCTGTGGCCAGCGTCCTATGGGTAGCGTCCTGTGGACAGCCTCCTGTGGGCAGTGTCCTGTGGGCAGCCTCCTGTGGGCAGTGTCCTGTGGGCAGCCTCCTGTGGGCAGCATCCTATGGGTAGCGTCCTGTGGGCAGCGTCCTGTGGGCAGCCTCCTGTGGGCAGCCTCTTGTGGGCAGCGTCCTGTGGCCAGCGTCCTATGGGTAGCGTCCTGTGGACAGCATCCTGTGGGCAGCCTCCTGTGGGCAGCATCCTATGGGCAGCGTCCTGTGGGCAGCGTCCTGTGGGCAGCCTCCTGTGGGCAGTGTCCTGTGGGCAGCCTCCTGTGGGCAGCATCCTATGGGTAGCGTCCTGTGGGCAGCGTCCTGTGGGCAGCCTCCTGTGGGCAGCCTGTTGTGGGCAGCGTCCTGTGGCCAGCGTCCTATGGGTAGCGTCCTGTGGACAGCCTCCTGTGGGCAGTGTCCTGTGGGCAGCCTCCTGTGGGCAGCATCCTATGGGCAGCGTCCTGTGGGCAGCGTCCTGTGGGCAGCCTCCTGTGGGCAGCCTCTTGTGGGCAGCGTCCTATGGGTAGTGTCCTGTGGGCAGCGTCCTGTGGGCAGCATCCTGTGGGCAGCGTCCTATGGGTAGTGTCCTGTGGGCAGCGTCCTGTGGGCAGTGTCCTATGACCACTGATGAAGGACTAGAGGATGACCAGCACAAACAGTGCACCAGCAGATAAGCTGTGGTCTGTAAACAACTGTACATCTACAATAGAGTGGACAGCGAGTGGACACCAACTCCAGCCACTGCATCAGATCCACACATAAAGGCACATGATATTTGTCATTATGTTTAAATGATAACCCGACGTACAATGGTGCCCGCCACTGACCAGCCAATGATTATTAACTCCATCGTGTGATAAACAAGACCTTTTATGTGTTTAACTGGACAATTATGCCACATTAAAGATCCGCCGCAATCAATCGCATGCTAAGCAGAGGCCATTCATGCTGCACGGAGAACTGCTCATTCATCAGCTACTGAGGGCTGCCCGAGCTCAGCAGCTGAGTATCTGCTCTCTGAGGGGCTGAGGGGTGGGAAATGAGAGATATGCCCATTTACAACAAACCTTTCACCTTCTATCTCGACTGACAAGGCATATCTCACCGTTTAGCTGCTTTTTATACAGTACAGTGAATGGCGGAGATATCCACTGAAATTTGCATAGATAGCAGCGCGGAGGATTCTCACGACTCCAGCTGGGCCTGTACTAGCGGTAGATAAGTTCCGTATAATAAATGAGCGATTTATATGCTACAAATTAATAATTAGGGGAAATTTGTATGTCTTTGTCATGCGCAGAACATTGAGGCCTATGCTTAAATGGTTAATATTTCCCGTATTCAAATCAAATATATTTATAATTAAATAATTAAATAAACATCTCCAAAAAGAATTGATACATTTCAACATAGATTTTTGATGGCTTGAATGTAAATATTAAAAATGCCAAATATTCAGTCTACACAGGAAAGGAAAGCAGAGCAAGTGGCTCCAAACCAAGTTTCTTTGAGATTTCCTCAAATGTGACAGAACAGAGAAGTATGGTTAGTATGGTGTAGGGCCTCCTTTTGCGTCAGTTCGTCTTGGGAATGACATATCGTCGCTGTCCAAAGAAAAACAGGTATCTCCAAAATGGCAACTTTACAGGAGAGGCCAAAAACCTCATTTAATTTGAATGGAAGTCAATGGAACCAGACGTCCTTCCAAGCAGTTTTGGGCCATTTCTGTTGGTCCATTCTTCATGAAATCTCCACACAGTATAAACAGCAGCTCATGTGATCAAATGAGGCATACAAGTAAAATTCAACAAAAATGGAGATACATGCTTTTCTTTGGACAGCGACGATATACTGCGTCCTGCACAGTGGTCAGAGGGAGTTTAAGCCATTCTTCTTGCAGGATAGTGGCCAGGTCACTACGTGATGCTGGTGGAGGTTCGTCCTTCTTGGTGGTATGCTGACATTACCCTGGATACCGTGGCTCTTGATACATCACAAAGACTTGCTGTCTTGGTCACAGATGCGCCAGCAAGACGTGCACCAACAATCTGTCCTCTTTTGAACTCTGGTATGTCACCCATAATGCTGTGTGCATTGCAGTATTTTGAGCAGAACTGTGCTCTTACCTGCTAACTGAACCTTCACACTCTGCTCTTACTGGTGCAATGTGCAGTTAATGAAGATTGGCCACCAGGCTGGTCCAATTTAGCCCTGAGACCTCCCACACTAAAATGACAGGTGTTTCAGTTTCATTGTCCCACCCCTGTAAGTTTATATGTTTAATGGAATCTGTCCTAGAGCTGGCCTAGATCTGAGTATACCCCGTAAATCCAAAAAATGAGAGTGCTGATAATCTTTGGGGAAAAAAAGCCCTGTTGGTTTAATCACAACAAAAATGGAAAAAACAAAGGGTCTGTAGTTTCATAGTTTCTTATCATTCTAAACTGCAGAACGTAAGTACATAATGATAAAATATTGATAAGGAAAATTCTTCTATAAGTAGGTGAGGTCTTCAGAAAACACCTGAGGGTTTGACGGAAGTTATCTGCTAGTGATGTATAAAAGCATGTTGCACTTCCATTAAAAGAATCAATGTGCTTGTTGACACAGTAGTACCACACCTATTTCATTACTCAGCTTTGGTTGGAAACTAAAGGGTTACGATCTAAGAACTCCCAGTGGACAACTGTGGTGTATTTGGTAGATACAGCCAAATGAGCTCCCCCATTGGTTAGGCCTTCAGGAGCTGGCTTCACATGTTAGATGAACCACCAACATAAATCAGAAGTTGGAAATTGGAACAGATGATGGAACAGATGATCACGTTTTTTCATGAAACAAAAAAAAAAAAAAAATCAAAAAACGTGATTTTTCATGATCACGTTTTTTCATGGGTGGGACCAACTTCTGGAAGTCCAAGATACGCCATTGACATCTGAATATGAGCCGTCAGTCAGGTGTAGGAAAGGGAAACGTGGTAGCTCTATGCCGGGGGTCTTTGCTTGTGGTAGTCTGTCGTATCCGGTTGTAACACTCCTCCTCTTTGATGGCTGAGGTCTGAAGTTTGATCTACAGATGTTACAGCATGCTTGGGCATATGGACTCTGCATTGGCGGGGACATGAATGTGTGTCTCCCCAAGTGGCTCTATGCCTGTGTGGTAACGGTGCCGGCCAGTAGAGCAGTCAGCAGAGGCTTCTAGGAGTTATGAGGGGTTAGTTTAACATAGTGATGTTTGTAGCTGGTCTGTATGCCACTTTTCCTGACGCCCTGTGGCTCAGAAAGGTGCTCCTGTAGCATCCTGATAAAATGTCCAGGTCAGTGCAGTTGCTGTGGCCACCATGCTCTTGCAGATAGACCTAGCATTTACATTTATGGCATTTAGCTGACGCTCTTATCCAGAGCGACTTACAAGGTTAATCATATTACAAGGAGGCCAATGTGGGGTTAGGAGTCT
>JAMWET010002168.1:87500-147500 GCA_024036415.1 Prochilodus magdalenae | reverse complement strand
CTCAGATACTCCACCTCAAGGCCCCCCTGTTAACCGCTAGAACGAATGACGGCTCCCGGGAAAACAAAACTTGAGTTGAGAAGTTGTTTGTGGGATTTTCAGCGCTGTGTTGTTTGAGTTCCTGCCCCGCGGTATGCAGCATGTATCAGCTAACGTTTTGTGGCGACTGGCCGTGGAGGCGCGGGAGCATGGCCTTGTGCAGAGCCTCCTGGTAGTGCCGGACTCTGCACTAGCAGAGGCATAAATAACTTGTAAATAAGTCGCTGTGGCTCATTTAGCAACGTGTGAATGTGCTGCACAAGCTATTCTGTGGGGTAGTTTGTGTCTGCGTGTTTTGTACCTACTGTCAGGTTGAACTGTGGGGCTATTGATGACCTGCCTGCTACCTTGGCCGTTCAGACAGCACTGAGTAGTGGGTCTTCTCTGCTGCCGTGTTCAGTAAAAGCTCTATGTTGACTGTGTCTGCTTTGTTGCCAAGATGTCACACTGTGTAGAGAATGATGGCAAGTTAAGTGGAACGTTACAACAGCACGATGTGAGTGTACGTCTGTACGTGTTGCTGTTGTTTATGTTTATTTATAGATAAATGGATTTTTATGAGTGGGTTTATGGACCACCCAGGTGTGTGTTGTGCTGGTGTGAGTGGCTCAGACACTGCAGTGCTTCTGGAGTGGTTAGACACTGTGTCCACTCACTGTCCACTCTGTTAGACACTTTACTGGTCCACATGGTATAGCTCATCTGCTGCTGCATAATGCAGTTGGTCATCCTCTAGTCCTTCGTTAGTGGTAACGGGATGCTGCCCCCAGGTTGCTGCCCACAAGTGGCTGCCCACAAGTGGCTGCCCACAAGTGGCTGCCCACAAGTGGCTGCCCCCAGGATGCTGTCCCCAGGATGCTGCCCTCAGGATGCTGCCCCCAGAATGCTGCCCCCTGAATGGTGCCCACAGGGCGCTGCCCCTAAGATGCTGCCCCCAGGATGCTGCCCACAAGTGGTTGCCCACAGGGCGCTGCCCCCAGGATGCTGCCCACAGGATGCTGTCTACAGAATGCTGTCTACAGAATGCTGTCTACAGAATGCTGTCTACAGAATGCTGTCTACAGGATGCTGCCCCCAGGATGTTGCCCCCAGGATGGTGCTCCCAGGATGCTGCTCCCATGATGCTGCTCCCATGATGCTGCCCACGGGATGCTGTCCCCGGGATGCTGTCCCCGGGATGCTGTCCCCGGGATGCTGCCCCCAGGATGCTGCCCACAGGATGCTGCCCCCAGGATGCTGCCCACAGGATGCTGCCCCCAGGATGCTGCCCCCAGGATGCTGCCCCCAGGATGCTTCCCACAGGATGCTGCCCACAGGATGCTGTCTACAGAATGCTGTCTACAGAATGCTGTCTACAGAATGCTGTCTACAGGATGCTGCCCCCAGGATGTTGCCCCCAGGATGTTGCCCCCAGGATGCAGCCCCCAGGATGCAGCCCCCAGGATGCAGCCCCCAGGATGCAGCCCCCAGGATGCTGCTCCCAGGATGCTGCCCCCAGGATGCTGCCCCCAGGGCGCTGCCCACAGGGCGTTGCCCACAGGGCGTTGCCCACAGGTCACTTTTGGCTGGTTAGTTCTGGTTGGTGGATGATTCTTAGTCCAGCAGTGACACTGAGGTGTTCAGCAGCACTGCTGTGTCTGATCCACTCACACCAGCACCACACACACTAACACACCACCATTACTACGTCAGTGTCACTGCACTGCTGGGAATGATCCACCACCCAAACAACACCTGCTCTGTGGGGGTCCTGCTATTGAAGAACAGGGTGATACCAATGTATGCAGAGCATGTAAACAGATGGACTACAGTCTGTAACTCTTCAAGGAACAAGCTCTCGGTGGGCAAAAATAATAAAGACCACCCAAAGCATTAGTCCTGTGTTAACTGGTGCTTTAATAGGTGCAGGTCACTGTGACTAGTTTCTACCTCCCTCCAACAGCGAAGATATGAAACAGGTACAAGTACATACTCAGTCTTTATCTCTGTGAAATCTCAACAGCAAACAGACTGAACCAGATCTGTTGATGACATTCGTCTACTGTACTGGCACAATCAGTTCAGCAAATAATCCCCCCGCTGATAGAGCGTCTAAACCCTCAGATCTGATCATCTAAAGAAGGAAGGCAAATCTGATTAGGGCATAACACCTCGTTGTCTAAACATAGTCTAATGGATGGATTCTGAGAGCTGTTAGCATGAGGCAGGTTCAGCAGCGGAGGAAAATGAAATGTCACGTCAGTGGCAAGTCTAAAAATGAGCCTGTTCTTAAAGCACACTGGCCTTTTAGAGATTTCGTTCTTTACGTCCTTCCACCACAATCTAGTGAACAGGTTTCTTTCTTCCTCTCTTTCTCTGTTTACTCCTTTGCTTTCCAACCAATCAGGCTAATCAGGTGACACACTCTTTCGTCGAGTGAAGCCTTTTAATCCAGTGAAGTGATAAATTGTGGATCTATTCATGGCATCGTTTGATAGGGCAGCACAATGTCATTGTTCGAAAGCTCTCTGATGTCTTGCGGGGCCGGTGGTGTCTCCTGGCGAGTGGCTATTGTGAATATAATGCTTCATTGATTAACGAACATTAGGGCCGATTGATTGGGCCCCGGAGAAGTTGTTACATTTCCGTCGGAAGAATCTCGCCTTGTCATTGTACCTTAACGACAGAGCTGCTGCCTGCCAACACCAGGCTAACTTTAGCAAAGGAAGCAGGCCGTCTAACAGACATGACACGCTGTGGTTAAAAGATGTGCTATCCATAGATCCCCCACCTTTACTGCTTGGGAAAAAAAGACATTCTCCAAATCCTTCAAAGAAGAAAAGCCACTCTCCTTTTGTTCAGTCTATTTTTGTCCATTTGATGAGCCACAAGCGTCTTGCTGGCTTCTGCAGGAATCAGCCTGATGGGTTTTAATGCAAGTTGGCTTCAGGCTGTTTGGTTGTTGGTAAATAATTCCACCTGCCGTGACTTGTCAGGATGGATGGATGTGTTTGGAGTTAGAGATTGGCGCTTGATTGACTCAAGATGGCCAACCAGAGTTCGCATGATATATATATATATACAGAGGTTGGACAATGAAACTGAAACACCTGGTTTTAGACCACAGTCATTTATTAGTATGGTGTAGGGCCTCCTTTTGCGGCCAATACAGCGTCAGTTGGTCTTGGGAATGACATATACTGCGTCCTGCACAGTGGTCAGAGGGAGTTTAAGCCATTCTTCTTGCAGGATAGTGGCCAGGTTACTACGTGATGCTGGTGGAGGTTCGTCCTTCTTGGTGGTATGCTGACATTACCCTGGATACCGTGGCTCTTGATACATCACAAAGACTTGCTGTCTTGGTCACAGATGCGCCAGCAAGACGTGCACCAACAGTTTGTCCTCTTTTGAACTCTGGTATGTCACCCATAATGTTGTGTGCATTGCAGTATTTTGAGCAGAACTGTGCTCTTACCTGCTAACTGAACCTTCACACTCTGCTCGTACTGGTGCAATGTGCAATTAATGAAGATTGGCCACCAGGCTGCTCCAATTTAGCCATGAGACCTCCCACACTAAAATGACAGGTGTTTCAGTTTCACTGTCCAACCCCTGTAAGTCCATATGGGGTGTGAGTGACAGGATCCATAGATTGAGAAGAGGTTCTACAGTGTAGGGAATGTCTCGTTCCGTGTATGGAAAATGGCTCCACAGCAGGTGTTAATGATTGGCTAAATGGAGTGACTGCATTTGGGCTGAATAATTTATAGTAGCTGCTGAATAATAAACCTTTTTGATTCAAAGCAGTGTATTAATCCTGCAGATTAAGAGTTTACATTGACCACGCTCGTGCCTGCAGCGTGACCTTATGTACTAATCAGCAGCTGTGCGCGTGTAGTAGTGGATGTGGAGTTTATGTTAACACGTGCCTGCGCATTTCCATATTTAATTTCCCGAGGATTTTTATCCAAAGGTCGTTTCTCGCTTTTTCCAGAAACTGTTGGTGCAACTGATTACAGAGAAATCCTTCAGATCTCCCCGAAGATGAAATTAATCAGATTGGAGATAAACTCACTAACTGAGTAATATTCTTCCGCTCTTAAGCAAGTTAGATGCTTCATCACACTGATCTGAAGAGAAACTTGCCGAGCCGGCTGAAGCCAAGGCAGACCCACATCAGCGCCTGGTGCTGCATCAGAAATGAGCGATCCCTTACGGCTTAAAAAGGATAGCCCTCCCAAAGCCCCCCTGGAGATCAGCTCTCTGAAGGCTTCTGTCTTGGGATCTGCTACCTGGGCCTTTGCAAGGAGAAAGATAAAGCTAAGACGAGCATGGCCTCTGAAACTGTGTGTATCCAGCAGCTCCTCTCTGCCTTCTACGTGCCTTCGAGAGCTTCTCTCCGAGCTTCCGCACCTGCTTCAAAGCACAGCTCTCAAGTTCTCTTCACCGAGGTTCCTCACGTGATCTCTCTGAGACGCTGGCAGTACGGTTGATCTGCCCCTGCCGTTCCCGGGCTGTCGTAACCCTTGCATGTTGTTATTTGATTGGAATCATTTCTCACTTACAGTCTCAATTAAACAAGCCAAAGAAGTTCCTTCAAATATGTAGATCCAAGACCTCTAGTTGATATCACATCTCTGCTTATAAGCAGACCAGGGGATTTAACTAGAATTTGAGGAAGAGCTATTGTCCATGCGGTCTTATTTTACCAACAGAGGACATTCTCTAGTTCTTTGCGATGTCATATCCAAAGGCAGAAAGGCTCAACCTGTTACCAAAGTATTTACACTGGATTTAGATTATGACTCATTACATAACTGAATATTGTAGATGCATCGTTTCCACTCTTCTACTTACTCTATATAACCTAACTGAGGCGGTAGTAACTTCAGGCTCCTGCAGATGGCGCTGCACAAAAATGATTGAGCTATAAATACCTGTGGGGTGTGAGTGACGGGATCCATAGATTGGGAAGAGGTGCTACAGTGCAGGGAATGTCTCGTTCCATGTGTGGAAAATGGCTCCAGAGCAGATGTTAATGATTGGCTAAAAGGAGGGACTAAGCATGTGGGCGTGGCCAAAGCCCATAGTGTGAAGGAAGTAGCTGAATCTGCAGGTGTATGGAAGCGTACGGTCATACGGGTCTACCAGCAGTGGGAAAATCCCAGTCTACAGGGAATTCTACTCGGAACTGTGTCAGGGGAAGGCATCCACCAAATCTGGACCAACTGAGCAATGCTTTGATGAAGAGTGTCTGAACATTGATGTGGCCCACATCCAGAAATTCGTCCCATCCATGCCACATCCAACCACAGACTATTGGTGCTTGTGGAGGTCTTACATGCCATTAGGTCCGTTTCAGTCACAGGGGACTACTATATGCCTTTCATCATTGAGGTGGTGCTGTTGGTTTGTTGTAGAGAGAGAGAGAGAGAGAGAGAGAGAGAGAGAGAGAGAAGAGGAAGGATTTGTCCCCATGATGGTGCAGTTTACCGGGTATGGTCCATCAGGCTCAACTGCCCCCGGCTCTTAAAGCCCTGCCGGCTGCAAAAGGCGTGATCATGTCATACAGTCCGAGACGTCTGTACAGCAGTGCGCTCAGTTCAATCATTCACTCGCCAGTGCACGATGTTATGAAATCCCATCCTGTACTGGAGGCAACCCATGAACACAGTTATGAACACAGCAGGAGCGCTGGTAGAATTTTCCATACCCCGGTTGCATTGTCCAGCATTTGGCAGGCAGACTTGCCCAGGATGAGGACTGATGACCCGTGTCCATTTGATGTAATACCCTTCACATGGAAGGGTGTGGGTCTCCTTGTGTCACAGAGATGGAGAGTCCCGTCAGAGGCCGAGATCTGCCAGCAGCTGTCCGTGGTGCTGAAGAGTGGAATAGTGTGTATGCGTGGCTTGCTGACCTCGGTGGACACCTCCTTAAGTGCTATCTCTCAGCAGGGTGCTGACTGTTCCCTTCCTGTCTCCGTCAGTCGACAAATGTGTTGTACAAACTGCATCTTAAATAGCGCTCCTTCATATTCATGTCCCCTGGCTCCGTCGCTGCGGGCGAGTGGGAGAGAGCGAGGGAGGATGGAAGTTATTGAAACCTACACATCAAGGTAATGAACCTGAAGCAGCAACGCCGCTAGAGATAATCAACAGTGTTCTGTACCGCGGATAACCCCGTGACTTGTTTAACCGCATTCCCACATGCACACCGCATACGGTCACGGCCCTCGTTCATCCCGAAGACACGCGTGAAGTGGGCGTACGTACGTGCGCACACACATACCTGCGCACATACACACTGCATAGAGGTGGAGTGATGCATTGTGACATTGGGGCACCACAGTGTGTAAACAATCTGCATCATGGAGTGTAGGTGTTCCATCAGGACCCGGGACCGGAACCGAAAAAACGAAAGCTGTTCATTTTGTTCTAAAATCATTTTCATCCTTCTTCAGCATGTAGAGCTGGAGCTGTGTGTGTGCTACAGCCCTCATTAGCCCTAACCCCGAGAGAAAGGCCATATCGGGGGGCTTTTTGCGATGCACCCCAGCTTGTTTGAAAGGTAAGGTAAGACTGTGCTGCTGCTTCACTGCGTGCATTTAGTTTTACTCTGATCGTTAGCGGTTGTGTAAAGGATGATGCTCTGTGGGCTACACCTGCGGTTGAAGGTGGAACAGAGCTGTTGCTATACGTTTACTATTATGGATGTATACAGATGTGGCGGAGAAGGTAACACTGCCATAGAAACCAGAGTAGCAGTCGAGGGAATATGACTACAGCCATACCCTAATAATGCACCCTCTCACTCGCACACACTGAACACATACGCACTGAACACTGAGACACACTGAACATACACACATACACACGCTGAACACACATACCCACACACTCAACACACATACCCACACACACACACACTAAACACACACACTAACACACACATACCCAAACACACACTAACACACACACACACAAACACACACACACATACCCAAACACACACACACACAAACACACACGCTGAACACACACACACTAAACACACATACCCAAACACATACCCACACACACACAAACACACACACTAAACACACATACCCACACACACACATACACATGCTGAACACACACACACACTAAATACTGAGGCTTGCTGAACATACACACATACACACGCTGAACACACACACTAAACACACATACCCACACCCACACACACATACATACACAAACACACACTCACACACTGAACACACATACAAACACACACACACACACACACACACACAAATACACCCACGCTGAACGCACACACACACAGACATGCACACACAAACACACACTAAACACACACACACACTGAATACTGAGACACACTGAACATACACAAACACACACACACGCTGAACACACACACACAAACACACACACGCTGAACACACACACATACATACAAACACACACACACGCTAAACACACACACACACTAAACACACATACCCACACACACAAACACACACACACACGCTGAATACTGAGACTCACTGAACATACACACACTAAACACACACACCCACTAAACGCACATAGCCACACACACACACACACAAACACACATACATACAAACACACACACACACACTGAACACACACACACTGAATACTGAAACACACTGAACACACAGACATGCTGAACACACACACACACACTAAACACACATACCCACACACACAAACACACACTAAACATATGTGTATGGATATATATTAATTAACTCTATATACTACTATATTTCAGAAATAGAAATATAAAGAGAAGGAACCATGTGCGAGAAGTTACTCTTCTCTTTAGCGTGTGTGATTCCGTTCCTCTGTAGATTTCCAATGATGGGTGCCACATGTTAATAACATGTGTGAACTGTCATCATCTGTACTGAGGTCAGTCAGTCCTGTGACCCTAATGCCTTTTAAACTCAATATACATTGATTTGTGTGGACTGCTGAAACCGCTTGAGAGGTTGCATCACAAGCATTGATAAATGTCCAAGCACAGCACACCAGTATGATTTCTAATAAACTAATTAAGAGCTTTTAGCAGTTAGAACAGTTAGGTCTGTAGAATGGCCTCTGTTTAATAATTATTAATGAGAAGGTCCACCAGACTAATCTTTAGATTTGGTAAGGAACAGATTTTGTGCCAGCAGTATAACTTTTAGCTTAATTGAATATGCATAATTAACTAGAACTAAATAATCTGGTTTTCCATTTCCCTCCGCTTTTTATCAGCTTCTTATGTCCCCACCTTCCCTGTGGTTCTAGAATAACTGACTGTCACATGAATTTATCGGAATTGGCTGACGCCCAAGCGACAAGGTTTTTCGTAATACAGGTAACCCAAGGCCTATGTAGTGTTAGGAGTCTCACCCAAGGACTGGTGCAGAATCCCTGCCTCCCACATGGGGTGGTAGCTCCCTAAGCGGGTAGTGGTGTTATCTGCTGAGCCACGCCAACCACATTTATACTTCAAACATAAATACAATCCAAAAAGCAGATAACAGAAAATATTACCATCATTTAAAACAGTAAACCTTTGAATTACTGTAGGTTACACTGACTTTATCAGGTGGTCAGTGATCTGTATGCCTTTTTAAACTAATCCTCCCAACCCTGGCTTTATATTACTGCAACTTACAGCGTACTAACCCCACGACATTCATCAGGCAAGTTTATTTGGTGGTTGGTGTAGCTCAGCGGATAACATCACTACCCGCCAAGTAGCCACCACCACACGTGGGAGACTGGGGTTCGAATCCCGGTCTGGGTGATGCTGTGCTACACCAATAAGAGTCCTTGGGCAAGACTCCTAACACTACATTGGCCTACCTGTAATGTGATTAACCTTGATAAGAGCGTCAACTAAATGCCGTAAATGTATTTACATATTTGGTTTTCAGTTTTCCTCAGTCATTCACCAAATGTGGTCTTTCCAGGATCGGTCTAGTGTTGTGATGATTTTGTGGTGATTTGGTCGTTGAATTATTGTGCACTCCAAACGCCAATATCCTATCGAAGGTCATCTTAGCCTTTTGTTAGCGCATTACCTAATACCCCACATACCCCCAGCCGGCCAACTGTGCAGTCAGCTGTCCAGTTACTTATGATGTGTGAAATGGTGGAGGTATATCCTCCTAATGTACACATGTTCATATTAAAGCTGTACTTCTGTGTAGCAGTTATTGTGTCTTATCAAATCTCATGTGTTGGAGTGCAGAACCAAAACAGCGGAATTGTCATTGTGTAATTTCTTCCTGGCTGCACTGTAATTACCGTGGGTTGCACATTATGTGTAGAGTTTGATTGGCTGGTGTTATTTTTATCCCCATCCAGACGTGCATTGACATTTCTGTGGAAGTTAGTGCTGAATCCTGGTGGTCCTCATTAGATTGGGCAGTTGAGCAAATTGCGAGATGGGAAAGAAATTACAAGTTAATTTACATGTTAATTTTTAGGCGGTTTACCAAGACATGAAGGATTCTGCTGTAGGGTTTTCAGTTTGCTCTTTTTATTCCCAACATCAGATTCACAGTGTCAGTCTTAATGGAGCACTGGGACCAAAATGAAAAGTTTATCCATTGCTACATGTGTTGTAAACATGTCTACTCACTCTGTCGTCCATACTAGTCTAAAGAGTGAGCTTTTCTGGGTTACGACTAGGAAAAAAAGGGGGCTACTTAAAATACGTCCTTTAAAATATTTTGTATATAATAATATACTGCATCAGCACAATTCTGTATTGCTGTATAGAATTTCCAGTGGGGGTATGACATGTTATATTTGTGCTATGCATGCTGGGTATCGTAGTGCAAGAATATTGATTGACCTGTGCTACAGAATATTACAATACATTACAGTAACATTGTCACTGTCCAAAGGAAAACAAGACAATCTCCAAAATGGCAGCTTCACAGGAGAGTCCAAAACCTTAATTTAGTTATAAAGTCAATGGAACCGGACATTTTGGTTCATTCAGCATGAATCAGCATATCCTCAGACCCAACACACCCCAGTTCCAACCTCTGCCATCCAGAAAGGTTTAGATTTAAATCCCTTATTAGTCCCACAGTGGGGAAATTTAGTCTCTGCATTTAACCCATCCGTGAAGTGAAACACCACAAACACACTCACTAGTGAACACACTAGGGGGCAGTGAGCACACTTACCCGGAGCGGTGGGCAGCCCTATCCACGGCGCCCGGGTAGCAGTTAGGGGTTAGGTGCCTTGCTCAAGGGCACCTCAGTCGTTACTGTCAGTTCAGGGAATCGAACCGGCGACCCTCCGGTCACAAGGCTGGTTCCCTAACCTCCAGCCCACGACTGCCCCAATAAAAAGAGGTACCGGAACATCCGAGCCAGAACCACCAGGTTCAGGAACAGCTTTTACCCTAGAGCTGTCAAACTGGTCACATCGGCAGCACCTACCAGAACACGACTACCACACTACAGACTGTTACTGAGCTCGGATCATCCCAGCACGCACTGTGCTCCACTACCTCACACGACTGTTTACACGGCACTGTAACTTTAACCTATATCCTTGAAAATCTCAGCTCTGTATTCATTTATCTATAATCTATATTTATTAATCTCTACTGAACATCTGTACTAAGCTGTTTGGCTGTTTACCTGAACATGTTCTCCTACCTGCACTGTACACTGTATTTTTCAATACTGTTTACATCCACACACTTAACTGCACACTTGTTACCTCCGCACACTGTATGTGTACACTAGTACTCAACATACAGTTGACATACCGACTACAGACATACAGATGCGCCCTGGTCCTACTGTACTGTTTACACACATTGTTTTTGTCTGTTTGTCTTTGCACTACACTATCTATCTATCTATCTATCTATCTATCTATCTATCTACACACATGGACAAAATTGTTGGTTAATGAAAGAAAAACCCACAATGGTAACAGAAATAACTTAAATCTGACAAAAGTAGTAATAAATAAAAGAAAATGAACAAATGAAAGTCATATATTGCTTTTCAGAATCAGAATTATTTCAAAAAAATACACTCCTGAAACTGGCCTGGACAGAAATGATGGTACCCCTGAAAGATGTGACTAAAGGGACATGATAAAACAAAGTGTGTTCACTAATTAGCATCACAGGTGTCTACATCAGTCAGTGGGCCTATATATAGGGCTACAGGTGGTCACTGTGCTGTCTGGTGACAAGGTGTGTACCACACTCAACATGGACCAGAGGAAGCAAGGGAAAGAGCTGTCTCAGAACATTAGAAAGAAAATGATAGACAAGCCTGTTAAAGGTAAAGGATATAAGACCATCTCCAAGCAGCTTGATGTTCCTGTGACTACAGTTGCATATATCATTCAGAAATTTAAGATCCATGGGACTGTAGCCCACCTCCCTGGACATGGACGCAGAGACGGATAATACGAATGGTAACAAAAGAGCCAAGAAAAACTTCTACAGAGATTAAAGGTGAACTTCAAGCTCAAGGAACATCAGTGTCAGATCGCACCATCCGTCCATGTTTGAGCCAAAGTGGACTTAATGGGAGACGACCAAGGAGGACACCATTGCTGAAAACAAAACATAAGAAAGCCAGACTTTTCTATCTATCTATATAATGTTCTTATAACTGCACTGGAGAAGAAGCCTGACTGTGTTTCGTTATACTGTGCAACCCTGTATTGGGAAAAAGACAAAGTGAATTCAGTTGAATGAGATTTCCACACAGTGTAAACGGCAGCTGCTGTGTTCAAACGAGGCATTAAAGTAAAAATCACCAAAAATGGAGATACCTGTTCTTCATTACACAGCGACGATATAAACTGCTGGCTTGAAGGCAGAATTTAACCTGTTAACATTAAACTGATGGGCAGAATAATGTAACGGGTGTGTATTTTGCCAGGACATACAGAACTGCTATACGTAAATACTTATGTAAATAGTCATTTCTTTTATATCTTGATGAGTGTATTCATATCACACTATATTGGGCTAGTTCTGCCCTTGAGCTGCAGTAGCATGCTGTCCATGATTGTTTTTGTGTAAATGAATGGACGCCCTGCATGGATTGAGCATTAATGCAAATTAGCCGAGGAGAACGCACGTCTGTTTCTGACGAATGATTGCTCCGACGTTCTCCCATAAGCCTTCTGCGGGGCCCTGATTAGCAATGTCACAGTGCATGGCAGTAATTTGCTATGTGTTGTGTTAGGTTGGGCTCAAATGAGTCTGAACAGTTAGAAGCCAATATTGTCTCCCCAGCTGAATGTGCTCTTCTTGTTAGTTCTGTATTGTATCTTTTGAAGATTTAATCATGAATTCTTCAATCCTCAGCGTCTGGAGGGGGCGCGTCAGGAGCCGATGCACCATAGCAGCCTCTAATGAGATAAGCTTTGCCAAAATTAGAGTTCTCCATGACCACTGATTTCAGTGATACCATTAGAGGAGACAAAAGCGCGTTTAAGCGTGTCGCATTATGGGGTAATTTTGTAATGATGAAGTATATGACGCTTCTTTTCCATTTGGAAATACAGTAAGTCACATTGGGGCCTTAGTGTATATGGAATTGTAATGGTGGCATGCCAGGCACAGAGGTCGGATCCGTGGTAGGGTCTCAAAAATACAAAAGCTCAGAAGATCTCCAAAATTCACAAAAGGAACCACAATACTAAGGCCAAGAGGAGTCAAGAGTCCGGAACCGAGGGAGTGTTCCGAAAAACAACAAGAGATTATTCAGGGAATTCCGGAACTGAGGAGGCTCTCCCAGTAGCCAGTGCAAACAGTACGGTCGTTAATACTCTACGAACACCCAGGAGGGAAAGGCCATTTTAAAGAGGAGGATGATTATTTGGGATAAGGAGCAGGTGAGAGAGGACAGGTACAGGAAGAGCTAGGTGAGATGGAGCAGGCGCGAAAATCCTCAGAATTCCGGGGAGTTGGACCTCTGGTGGCCGGCATGAGAAGTGTCCCAGGAGTGCCTATCCTGGGACGACCTGACAGGAATATGATTAATTGAAACATTTACAATTCTCAAAATATCATTTTGTTATGTTGTATTATATTATACACTCATCAAAAAAGTAGCTGCAGCTGGAAGGAAGCAGCTACAGGAATGAAACTTGGTGGGTAGGTTTGACATCATGGGACATGCCAATGATTCAAGAAAGCTAGAACAGGCCATAGCGCTGTACCTGACTGACTATAGAAGGTTGATGTGTTGCGCATGCTTTTTATTCTGACTCATGCTGCTGGAAGAATTTGAGAGGTCGCATGGTAGGGCTCTGGGAAACAGGAAGGTCTTATTGGCATACTGTGCGCCGCTGGTGGTGTGGATACGACCATAGCATGTTGAGAGAGACAGGCTATGAACTGTTCAGCATGCATGGTGTGACCTCATAGCCACGGGACACATCACTTGAGTAAGCAATGATGCCCCCATGAGACATCCTGTTTGCAGACCATCGGCAGATGGCTGCACGAGGCAGGACTTCATGCACACAGACGGTTGCGATGATCGCCCTTAACACCATGTCAGCGTCACCAAAGACTGCAGTGGTGTCATTCCAGGCTGTCATGGAGTGACCCAGAATATCAGCGGGTTGGTGATGAGTCCTCCATGGATTCGACCAACAAGGAGGCACCGTGGTCAGCACCAAGATGAACAATGTTTTGTTGTCATGCGTCACACGTCCAGAAGGCCTGGTGTCACTCCACCTCCACCCCTACCGCACCATCTGCAGGAACTGTGTGAGAATACTCAAGCTGCGTGTGATTACAGGACACCGTTAGGAACCTCTACAACTCCATGTCGAGACGTCTGGCATGTTGTGTTTACTGACAGACTGACTTCTGTATGTGTAGCTCAATTAATATTGATCATATCACATCAGTTATTGTTCCTGGTAACCTGGTAACCACTGCAATCCCACAATTCCTTCTGGGTGCAGCTATTCTTTTGATGACGAGTGTATATGCAGATAAAGTGTGTGCAGTGGTGTGCAGTGACAGTGGTTATATAAGACCTTTTATAAATGTGATATAATGTAATGTATAATATATTAGCCGCTACAACAATTTTAGTATTCAGAGTGTTCACACTTTGCCTTTACAAATTTCTCTTTTCAAGAGACTCACTTTCAGTTTTCCAAAGGAATCTGCAGGGAAACACCTGTAAACAAGTGTGTAAACTTTTTCACACCCCAAATAGTTACAATTGGAAACACAGCATTATGGAATGGTGCTCTGTTGGATCGTTCCCTCCTTTTCCTGACTTGGAAAAGTCAGTACTCAGTGGCTGTTTGGACTGAAACGAAACAAACGGGTGGCTCTGACTATAGCACCATATACTCATTTCACAAGTTGCACCTCTCCAAACAATGTACGAAGAGCAGAGACCCCCGGTGGACTTCCCGCTGCATTAGGACAAACAGAAACGTGCTGTATTTCAATTGAATCACATTTGGTGGGAGTAACTGATTAATTCTGAGGCCTGCTGTATAAATCACTGGAGCGCTTGTAGTGATGAATTTTCCCTATGAACATGCTAAACACTTTAATAGATGACATAAACCAACACCGCTTCAGCTTGTAACGTTCATGTTGACGTTGTTCAGTGATGAATGGATCTCTGGGGAAAAATCCTGGTCCACTATATGTCAGCCCTCCATATTTTACTGAGTGGTCCACTCTTTCCTTTCTGCCACTCAGTCAGCCCTCCCCTGCTGGTGAACCACTCTGGACCGGAATAAATGTGCTCCTTGGTAATTCATGCCCAGTCTCTACATATCAGAGCGCGTTTGTTATTTTATGATTTGGGAGATGGAGTGATGACTGTGATGCATTAGGAAGCTTTTCCAGGAGAGCCCTTTAAAAATACAGGTGCCAGTAGGTGTACAGGAAGTGATGCCATAGAAGAACCACCTTTGATCCTCGGATCAGACATAGCAATGCTGCTGGGGTTTTTAAACACCTCAGAGTCACTGCTGGATTCAAAATAGGCCAACAACCAAAAATACCTAATTTCCTGTAGGCGGGGTCCTGTGGGCAGTGTCCTGTAGGCAGCGTCCTGTGGGCAGAATCCCTGTGGGCAGCGTCCTGTGGGCTGCATCCCGTGGTCACTGTCCCATGGGCAGCGTCCTGTGGGCTGCATCCCGTGGTCACTGTCCCATGGGCAGCGTCCTGTGGCCAGCGTCCTGTGGGCTGCATCCCGTGGTCACTGTCCCATGGGCAGCGTCCTGTGGGCTGCATCCCGTGGTCACTGTCCCATGGGCAGCGTCCTGTGGGCTGCATCCCGTGGTCACTGTCCCATGGGCAGCGTCCTGTGGCCAGCGTCCTGTGGGCTGCATCCCGTGGTCACTGTCCCATGGGCAGCGTCCTGTGGGCTGCATCCCGTGGTCACTGTCCCATGGGCAGCGTCCTGTGGGCTGCATCCCGTGGTCACTGTCCCATGGGCAGCGTCCTGTAGGCTGCATCCCGTGGTCACTGTCCCATGGGCAGCGTCCTGTGGCCAGCGTCCTGTGGGCTGCATCCCGTGGTCACTGTCCCATGGGCAGCGTCCTGTGGCCAGCGTCCTGTGGGCAGGGTCCTGTAGGCAGCACCCTGTGACTACTGATGAAAGACTAGAGGATGACCAACACTGCATTGTGCAGCAGCAGATGAGCTATCGTCTCTAACTGTACATCTACAAGGTGGACCAGCAAGGTAGGAGTGTCTAATAGAGTGGACAGTGAGTGGACACAGTGTTTAAACACTCCAGCAGCCCTGCTGTGTGTGATACACTTGTATCAGTGGAACACACCCCAACTTACCACCAGCAGTGCTGAGAATGACCCACCAAAGTATACATAGAATCAGACGGACTACAGTCTGTAACTGTGGAACTACTAATCGCTCCTATACGGTCACTGGAGCAGATAACATACACTCATGATGAAAAGAACAGCTGCACCCAGAAGGAAGTGGGATTGCAATGCCATTGGGAGGGAAGATAAGAGTTACCAGGAACAATGCTGACGCAGTCTTTGATGACGTTGACGTGGTGCTAAGGGCGGCTGTTGTAATGGTACATGTAGTCCTGTGTCGTGGAACCGTCTCCCAACAGTGCTGGGACTAACGGGATGATTCATGGGGGGCATCCCTGCTCGCGGAATGTAAGCGCAAATAAACGACCTCCCATTGCTCTTTAATAGTGTTATGAATTTTGCTGTTCTTTGCTCTTTTCATAGCCAATTTATTTGTCCTTACCCGGCACACAGTTCACATTCAGTCTGACATAAATGATTGTGAAAACCAACAGCTGTGGAATATAATAAAAAACGGTGATCATCTTAAGCAGCTGCTATCAGTCCATTACGCTGTAATTGTGTTCTGTGTTTATATGTTCGAGCAGTGACAGGCCAGAGAGTGCGTTTCGGTCGTGTTCCTCCGTAGACAACCATGGAAAGAAGCTCGGCTGAGAGAGGAAAGTGCCTAAATTGCTCATCACCTCCAAAGAGCCTTTTGGCTCCTTACGTTTTGAGTGTCGCATGCATCTGTCATGAGAGGATTCCTCTTGTACGTGTCGTTCTACTGCCTAATTCCTGACGTCCCCAACAACGGCCCGTCAAAAGCTAGTCTTAATGAATTAGCGACAATGCGTCGAAGGCGTCAGATTAGCATGTTTGTGTCAGATTCCGTGTGTTTGTGTGAGTTGTGTTCGGAGGACTAGGGTGGAACTGATTCAATCCCGGCCTCCAGCGATGAAAGGTTTGTCACGGCATGAAAGGAAGGAGCATGGCACGTTCTCCTAACAGCCCTATGCTTTTTACTACGCTGAAAGGAGCTGCCATATACTGGCAGCGTGCGGCAAAATAGAGAGTGCGATAGTCACCGTATGTAGCGGTTGGGCTAAAATGAGTTTGTGGAATAAGGGGGCGGGGTCTGAGGAATATGGTGAGCAGTCAAAGGACGGCAGGGCTGTCTTTTTGTGGTGACGCAGGACAGGGAACTCGTTTGGGGGGTCTTCCCAGAACCATGACGTCGTAAGACTTGATGTTTAGTAAATAGAAAAGTCAGTTTTTTAAAGAGAACAAAGAATGATTGGGCAGCTTTGATAAAATGGTGCTATCCGGATGCTATAGTGTTCCAGGTGGTTGCTATGTAATGATGGCGCTATGAAAAACGTATGTCTAATCACATCATTTCCTATCGTTCCAAAAAGTTGGAATAAGTTGTCGATATCTCAGAAAACTCTGGGATGAGTTGTTTGGGATGAGCAGACCAAATCCAGCCTATATAAAAAAAGGAATGTTGTGTTTTCCTATTCTGAATGTTGGTTATTTCCAGAGCACTCGGGTTCATATCCAGTGCACGCTGGTAGGCCGATGTACAGGACAGTCTATATAGCCTGGATTTCCCTTCCAGACACATCGTGCCATAAAATAGGACACACAGGAAGCATAAAGAATAATAATATCGCGTTGTATAACAGGAGAGTATGCGCAATCACAGGCTACTGATAACGCATGCAAACTGACCAGGTTGTGCTCAAGTGTAGGAGGAAGAAGTGGAGGCCGGAGCTCACTGGTGGGTCCAGCTGGTGTCAACACTAAAGCTAAAGTATAGCACTGAAACTGAGCCTAGCTGTCTGCACTACTAGGAAGTAAATGGCGAGTTAGAGGGTCTCGTGTTGATGGGACCCTCTTCTCTGTACTAAATAGCAGTGATTTAACCAGCCTGACAATAGTAGCTATCCGCGCGCTACGTCATGCAACCACTCCTTATGAAACAAGGCACTTGATGTGAGCTTCCATTCCCGCGTCTTTCATGCCACTTGTGTCAGTCGAGTTAAAGTGGCATCTTCCCATCCCTCCCTTCTATCCCCTGGCATCAGCCAGCAGGTGGGCCGCGAGAGGCTTTTTTGATCCTGCCTCCTCCGCCCAGCCACGCCGGCTTCAAAGCCTTTTACATGTTTCACACACACCACAGGCCAAAAGTAAGCAAGCAGTTCTTTTTAGAGTTTCACAAACCTTTGGAGGCAATATGCCAATTGTCAGTGTGTGAAAATCAAGTTTACCGCTGCACTCAATACATATTTTTATATTTTTGGTGAAACGGATCGAAGCAGGGTTAGCAGTATAGGCAGTGTTGCACTGGGTCTGGATTGATGTCTCCGGAGCGATCACATCAGAACCCCCAGGCACCTGAGCATCAGCGCCACCGTGGGTCTCCTGCCCTGTTTCATTGCCCGGCATGACCATAACCTTTACACTGGCCAGCGTCTGGTTCTGATCATGAACTCTATCTATGGGTCGGCTCCGTCTTGCAGTTACTCCCTCCTGGACTAATCAGACTGGCTCTAATCAGACTGGATCCAATAGATATTCTTCTCCTGTTAGTTTGACCTGAGGAGGTTGGGTTCCGCCCTTGAGCCTGGTTCCTCTCAAGGTTTCTTCCTTCTCACGGGAGTTTTTCCTCGCCATTGTTGCCTCTGGCTTGCTCAAGCGGGGCTTGGACCCGGTTCCCCCCCCACCCTCAAATGTCTGTACATTAACTTTGTAATTTTCTACAAATAAACATTGATTGATTGATTGATTGATTGATTGATTGATGTCCATAGTCAAACCAACTGTAAGCTGAAGATACAAAGAAGGCATATGATGTCTCATATGACATGGAGCTGTAGAGGTTCCTAATGGTGTCCTGTGATAATCCGTCCCATGCAGCTTGAATATCCTCACACGGTTCCTGCAGATGGTGCGGTAAGGGAGAAGTGACACCAGGCCTTCTTGGCGCTGATCACGGTGCCTCCCTCCACACATGGATTCGCTGGTCGTCTCTACCAAGACAAAGGCGAGACTCATCCCAGAAAATGACTATGAAAACACTTCTATATAGAACCATATAGAACCATAAAGATTCTAAAAACACTTCCTAAAGAGTGCATGACTGAAATGTTCTTTGAATCATTAAAAAAGGTTCTTTGGTATGGTGGAGAATGGGCAGTAGAGGGTTCTACAACTACAGCAGAATCCTTTTCAAAAAGGTTCTATCTATAGAACCATCAACAGCCTCCTTGATTCGCTGCGTAGTATTGTTTACATCTGAACAACTGTTTTGGTTCTTCAGGTCTTGTGGACTTTGGTCAAACCAACCTCCCCTTGACTGCTGACCTGTGGAAGTCTTGTAAACGTGACTGTCGGTCTCACTTCCAGAGTTGGATGTCGAATAGAACAGTAATGGCTGCTGTATCACTGATTCAAACCTGCACCACTAAAACTGTGTCCCAAATCAGGGGCTGCATCCTTCGAAGGACGTGGTCTACGAAGGCGTTTCTGCTCTACGGGGGATTTCCTGTTTGCGTCCGAGCACGTCAGTTCCTGCCTCTATCGTAGCGTCACGAAATGCTACGCTGGATGCACCAGCGCGTTGGGAACTTTGGGGTATGTGAGCTGGGGAAGGATTCACCCATTGGATTCTTTGTTGTCCCGGAAAAGAAGGTCGGGTCTAGTCGTGACGCAGTCGGCCTTCAAACGCAGCCTGAATTGGGAAATTTTAAGCGATGTATTTTTTTCTTGATATAAGCCAGTATTGAAGTAGCTGTTCCGCGAAGGCAGCCATATGCCTGCACTTGACTTCAGTAGCTATAAGTGTTTTTATTTACATTTAGTTATATGGTGAAAATATCAGAATGATTGAGCCTGTATGTGCTGGAGATTTAATTTCTCACTTCTCTCTCTCCGCCATCACGTTAACAGCTTTATCAAACATTACATTTAACATCCACATATGCAGCCTGCGCGCCAATGATGTGTGCAAGTATCAAACGACACTCATGAGAACATCTGCACATGGCACCCACATGTGTTTGCAGATTCGAAGGTGCTAATATAAGTATTTATAATATTGTAAAGATCCGCTTCAGCGTATAGGGACAAGGGAAGGTGTTGGGTGCTGAAATTTGAGGCTGTGTACAATAAGCAGTAATTTGCATTCCTTCAGTTTCCTTTTTTTTTAACGTTTAAATTTTCACTTCAGGCTCCTGCAAATGGCAATGCGCAAGGATGTTGGGGGGGGCTATAAATACCTGAGGGGTGTGGGTGACAGGATCCATAGATTGGGAAGAGGTGTAGGGAATGTCTCGGTCCATGTGTGGTAAATGGCTCCAGAGCAGATGTTAATGATTGGCTAAAAGGAGGGACTGCATGTGGGCGTGGCCAAAGACTATATTGTGAAGGAAGTAGCTGAATCTGCAGGTGTATGGAAGCGTACGGTCATCGTGTCTACCAGCAGTGGCTACAATCCCAGCCTACAGGGAACTCTCCTCGGAACTGTGCCAGAGAAGGCATCCACCAAATCTGGACCACCTGACCGATTCTTTGATGTAAGAGTGGCTGAACAGTGGTCTGGCCTACATCCAGAAACTTGTCACCATCTATTAGGTATGTTTCAGTCTCCTCCTCACTCTGCTCCTCACTCTGCTCCTCACTCTGCTCCTCACTCTGCTCCTCACTCTGCTCCTCACTTTGCTCCTTACTCTGCTCCTCACTTTGCTCCTTACTCTGGTCCTCAGTCTTCTCCTCACTCTGCTCCTCACTCTGGTCTTCACTCTTCTCCTCACTCTGCTCTTCACTCTACTCCTCACTCTGCTCCTCACTTTGCTCCTTACTCTGGTCTTCACTCTTCTTATCACTCTGCTCCTCACTCTGCTCCTCACTTTGCTCCTCACTCTGCTCCTCACTCTACTCCTCACTCTGCTCCTCACTTTGCTCCTCACTCGACTCCTCACTCTGCTCCTCACTCTGCTCCTCACTCTGCCCCTCACTCTGCTCCTCACTCTGCTCCTCACTCTGCTCCTCACTCTGCTCCTCACTCTGCTCCTCACTCTGCTCCTCACTCTGCTCCTCACTCTGCTCCTCACTCTGGTCTTCACTCTGCTCCTCACTCTGCTCCTCACTCTTCTCCTCACTCTGCTCCTTACTCTGGTCTTCACTCTTCTCCTCACTCTTCTCCTCACTCTGCTCCTTACTCTGGTCTTCACTCTTCTCCTCACTCTTCTCCTCACTCTTCTCCTCACTCTTCTCCTCACTCTGCTCCTCACTCTGGTCTTCACTCTTCTCCTCACTCTGCTCCTCACTCTGCTCCTCACTCTGCTCCTCACTCTGCTCCTTACTCTGGTCTTCACTCTTCTCCTTACTCTGGTCTTCACTCTTCTCCTCACTCTTCTCCTCACTCTTCTCCTCACTCTGCTCCTCACTCTGCTCCTCACTCTGCTCTCTCATACTAATCCAACTCTAGGCAAATAACCCGTGTGGCAGCCAAGCCGAATGTCGATATGTGGTGCAGTAGCAGCTTGTGTCACATCCACTGAGGTTTAACACAAGAACACACGCCAAGCAGGAGATATAACTGTTAATGAACTCTGAGCTATTACCACAGATGATTATTTAAAGTTTAAAAATAAACCATTAGGCTGGTTTGGGGCTCAGAAATGGCCTACAGCGTGTTGTAACGGCACGCCCCCAAAGCGGGCAGCAGCTGTGAAGGGAAGTGATTCAGCTGGCTTTAATGAAAGTACAGCGTTAGAGGGGTAATGCAGCAAGTTTAGAGTTTCTGACTAATTCAGGCCTTGAGATGTAAACAGAGTCGCTCAGAGCAGTTTGATGTGCTTCCTTACACTGGTGGTGGTGGTGATGGGTACCAGGGGTCACCATGTCTACAACACAAACACAGAGCTTTTATTAATTACCCAGAACCACCAGTGATTCTACACACATCGTCTGAGGTTTGATTCTTTTCCTTTGGGGACAGTTTTACCTCAGCACCCATTTCTCAAAGCACAGATGAAGGCGGAGAGGTCAGATCATGTGTGGAGAAGCACATTATCATAGTACCAATGTTTTGAGGCTACTACATGAGCTCCCTGGACAAAAAACGAGTCAGCTTGTGTGTTTAAGGTGGTAGTAACTCCGGGCTCCTGCAGAGGGCCCTGCACATAGATGCTGGGGCTGTGAGTGCCGGGATCCATATATTGAGAAGAGGTGGTACAGTGTAGGGAATGTCTTGTTCCATGTGTGGTAAACGCTCCAGAGCAGATGTCAATGACTGGCTAAAAGGAGTGACTGCATTTGGGCGTGGCCAAAGACTATATTGTGAAGGAAGTAGTGGAATCTGAAGGTGTATGGAAGCGTACAGTCATACGGGTCTACCAGCAGCAGCAAAATTCCCAGTCTACAGGGAATTCTCCTCGGAATAGTGCCAGGGAAGGCATCACCAAATCAATATTTTGCTAACTCAGACACTTTATTCCTATTAAAAGCAAACCCTGCGCCATTATAGCGAGTGAGGGGTCAGCCAACCGGACTAGCAAGCCAACATATGGACTCCGAAAATACCAGGAAGCATTTCGCACCTTGGACAGAGCCATGTTTGATGACACTGTGCGTCAAGCTAATGATTAGCTGGCAGCAGGTACACTGAACAGTCTGTAATAATGCTCAAATACAACATAACCCTCATTCTTTGTAGCATCCAGAGCTTCACTTCTTCTGTACGACAACTGTAAACAAATGTCCTCGTCTAGGTTTAGTCTTCATGTTCTCTCTCTACAGCAGTGTGGTAAACCCAACGTTCTACTGCACATATTGGCAGGAACCTGAGCACAGTACATGCGTCCAGATTAGCAGGACTAGAAATATAACCATAATAATAATCTATAAAGAAATAAAATAAGTCCTTCTGGTTGATGCTCTCCATCGATTGGGCTGATCCTCCACCATCCAGAGTCAGAACCCGACTCACAGAGTCATATACTTCACACGCTCCCACAATAGCGGTGAGAGGACAGGACGGGCAGTAGCTCAGCTCTCCAGCCCTTTAATCCATCACATCAAATGTTTCCGAACGTCAGTGAATTTATGGATCCCGGAGAGACGGGACACGTTGGCAAGCTGGAAAAGTAGAGCAGACCGGCCACATGTTTAAAAGTTAGCCGCTCGCCGGCTAGCGCCCGTGACAAACAGCTCTGAGTGGAGTTGGCATTTAGCCAGTGACATTTCAAGGTGATATTTCGCCGAGCTCCCAATCTAAGCTTGTAAGGCCATGAACTCATATTTTTTTGTTGCAGGGGTGCTGGGAGTTGAAACCTCGCAGCAGGCTGTTGGATGGTCACTGTTATGGGGGGGGCTGGGGGGGGTTGTTATCAGGGGCTTTGGGGGAACCATAGATAACATCGCTCTTCAGTTCCTTGCCGCATTCGCGGTTTGTTTCTGCTTCTGTAGAACAGCAGGCCTGTCTGTTAGGTGTAGCCATCTGTGTGCAAATGTTTAGGCGCCCCTGGTCAAGTCACACTATGTTGGTTTTTCCAAGGGGGGATAAGAAGCAGAGAGTGCGCACACACCCACACACACTTTCGGGGCAGTCGCGGGCTAGAGGTTAGGGAACCACCGTTGTGACCAGAGGGTTGCCGGTTCGATTGCCTGAGCCGACAGGACATGACTGAAGTGCCCTTGATCAAGGCACCTAAACCCAAATGATCCAAATTCCTCTATGTGCAAACATAACTAGTAAATGGGTCTTCAAAATTCAATTTAGTTGCGTTTTATTTTGCGCAATTTCCATTTATTTTCTATTTTAAGCCATATTCTGTGTAGTATGGGAGTTCTGCAGTAATTAAGCATTAAAAGCTGCTTCAGTGTGGTGGCACGGTGGCACGGTGGGTAGCGCTGTCGCTTCACAGAATTAGACCCGGGGTTTGATTCCTGACTGGGGCATCCTGGGTTCTTTCTGAGAGGAGTTTGCATGTTCTCCCTGTGTCTGTGTCAGTTTCCTCTGGGTGCTCTGGTTTCCTCCCACAGTCCAAAGGCATGCTGTCCAGCCAACTGGACTAGCAAGCCAGCATATGGACTCTCCAAATACCAGGAGGCTTTTCGGACTGGACAGAGCCACTGATTCATGACACTGTGCATCAAGCTAATGCTGATTAGCTGGCAGCACATACATTGAACAGACTGTAATGATCCTCAAATACAACATAACCAGCATTCTTTGCAGCATCCAGAGCTTCACGTCTTCTCCTCCCGCTTCCAGATTAACAGAAGCAGCAACATGATCGTCCCCACCATCCAAAGACATGCTGTGAGATGAACTGGAGATGCTAAACTGCCTCCTAGGTGTGAGTGAATGTGTATGTCTGTGTGTCTGCACTCCGATGGACTGGTTTCCTGCCTTCCACCCATTGAGCACTGGGATAGGCTCCAGCACCCCTGCAACCCAGATGGATGAGGCAGCTCAGAATGTTCTGTAGTGTGTTCTAGAAAATCAGATACTTCTGTTCACAGTGCTAACTTTTCTGGGGGGAAAGAAACTTTCTTAACTTGTAATATCAGCCAATGCAGTAAAATTACTCATCCAGGGAAGTTTCTGCTTACTGGTTTGAGGTTCTGATCCGACTGTGCCCATATTTAACCAAAAGGAGCCCACAGTGGCGGGTGTCACAAGCCCCTGACAAGTCTGGAAAGCTCCTTGTACAGGTTTATCCTTCACTTTAACACATAGAGTCCCTAAGTGATTCAGAATCTCTTTATTTCACCAAGTATGTTACACATACAAGGAATTTGTCTTGGTGAGAGCAACACGTATGACAAGTAACAAAAACAAGTAACAAAAACACAGATTATTTACAGTATTAAACTAAAGGAAAATTACACTAAACAATAAATAGGGTAGGGGATAAATTAAAAAAGTACTAAAGGTAATAAAGAGCTGAAGAAGCTGAGAGATGTGAAACAGATTTAGTTGAAAAATATTATATATAGAAAGTTACAGATGACCTGAATATTTACAGAAAGAGAACATCTGTACAGGTGTGCAAATAGGCAGAGTGCAAATAGGCAGAGTGCAAGTAGCTGTTCAGTCCGGTTTGGTACAGTTCCGTTGTATGTTTTGAGGTTTACAGTGGGAGGTGTCCACTGTGGTTGAGGAGCGCTATAGCCCTGGGGAAAAAGCTGTTAGCATGACGTGTTGTGCTGGTTTTGATGGACCGCAGTGTTCTACCAGAGGGGAGTGTCTGGAAGAGGAGGTGTCCAGGATGTGAGGGGTCAGATGTAATTTTGCCAGCACGCTTCCTCACCCTGCTGGTGTAGATCTGCTGAAGTGATGGCAGGTTACATCCAATGATCCTCCCTGCTGTCCTGATGATGCGCTGGAGTTTGGTTCTTTCTTGTGAGTGGTGGTGGAGGAACCAAACCAGATAGTTATGGAGGCTGTGAGAATGGACTCGATGATCGCTGTGTAGAACTGGATCAGGGTCTGTGGCAGGTTGAATTTCTTGAGCTGTCTCAAGAAGTTGTGTAACATACTTGGTGAAATAAAGAGATTCTGATTCTGAGTGACTGAACACTGAACATCCAGGATGTAGTCACATGACAGTTTGGGAACATGGGACCTCATTTACAGAATGAAACTCATTGTAAAGCTTGTTTTTTGTGTGTATAAACCTATTTAACAGTTCTAAAGCTTTGATAACATGTTCTATATAACATAGAGCCCATTCTGACCCCATATCTAGAACACAAAAAATGAAATACAAGTTACAAAATACTAATCTTATAACAGATCCCTTCAATCATCTTCCATTAAGGGGTTAATTATGAAGGGGAACTGCATAATGAATATGATTTACATTCAGCTCACATTCCATATTGACACGTTCGAGCATGAAGTTCCAAGTTAGTCAAGTTAGTCTGCACAAAATCCCAATTTACAAGAGGTTTTGAGAATCGGTGCTCTGGTTTTTGTGCGTAATCAGAGAGTGTGTGGTGTTTCATTCGGGGGGGACTGTGTAGTTTGGGGACTTGGACCAAAAAAGCTGTGTAAAATGTCATTATGTGTGAAGTCTCTCACGTTGTCAACATCAGTTAGGATTTATAAAGTCTTGTCATGCAGGCCGGGCAGTATTGCAGGATGACATATTGCAGTAATTACAAGTTATGCTAATTATTCCTCTAAAAAAACACTGTTTGTAATTAATGAAATTTATGCTTTAATATTTATTTTTTATATGTATTTAATATTTATTGAAAAAAAAAAAAAATTGACGTCCATCTATAACATTTGTGTGGCTTTATGTGTCAGATTATAATTAATTTACCCATGGCCAAATTTGTACCCTTGTGCACTTACACAAAGCTGTTTTGCCTCCTGCATATACCAACAGCATCTTAGTTCTAGTACTCACATTCTGACATACACATCCTCCTCTTTGCACATGTCTTACTGGTACAGTTCATGCATGTTTGTCTTTGTACTGTATATACAGTATATACTATATATGTACTGTGTATATATAAATATGTATACATATTTACTGTACTGTGCCTCTTTTAAAACGCAGTTCTGGACGAAATGATCCTGGGTGGAGCTAAACAGCTGCCGTCTGAACAGATAGCATACTGTATTCCTGTGACATCATAAAAACAGTGAGCTCAGAACAGGATTAGTTTAGTTTCTCTGTATCATCACTGTACAAATAAACATGCATCTCCATTTTTGTTGACTTAATGCACCATTTAAACATAGCAGCCTATGTTTACAGTGCGCTGTTAACATTCCATGATAAATGGACCAACAGAAATGATCTATAATTGCTTGGATTAATATCTGGTTCCTTTGACTTGCATTAAAATTGAGTTGCCGTTTGGGAGATACTTGTTTTCCTTTGGGCAGTGGCCATGTTGACTATATGGTACCTCGTTTAACAGTGCTTATATATTACATAAAGCTCTTTATTGGGGTTTTATAGACTATTAAAACAGTGTAATCCACTACGCTATTCACGCTATTCGCTATTCACGCTATTCGCTATTCACTAAGTGAGTTCCACATTTTGCATAGAGAGAGAGAGAGAGAGAGAGAGAGAGAAGGGTAGAGGGAGTGAGAGAGAGTGAGAGAGTCTATCGTTCACTAAAGACTACATGCCCATCCGTTGTTTGCTGGCTGGCTATTATGTCCAGTCATATCTTGAATGAAGTCAAGGTAAGGCCTTGCCTTTGAACTGACTTAATTAGGCCAATCTCAGGATAAAGAACGAGTTCACAACAGCAGCCCTCTCCACACAGTTTAGTAATTGCCTTTCAATTAACTGCCTTGTTTTCCTTTGGGCAGTGGCCATATTGACTATATGGAATCTCATTTAACAGTGTTTATATATTACATAAAGCTATTTATTGGGGTTTTATAGACTATTAAAACAGTGTAATCCACTATGCTATTCACTATAGACCTTATGACAGAGGCACATCCATTAAGACAGCCAAGACTGGTGATCTGTTAGTCAGACCGTGTCCTAATACAAGCAAAATTATTCAGAATTAAACAACAAACTATAGCCATACGGTGCTCTCTGATTTAATGTGGGTTCTCTGTATGTATATGATTAAAACTGTATGTGAGAAATCACTGATAGTGAACTGCCTCTTTTAAGGGTCAAACCACACTTCTAGGCCGTTGTTTGATGCTGCTCTCTGAGACACTGGACCTAATGGTATGGTAATATGGTGGACTATATTGACTCGTACTGTACTGAAGGACAGCATGTCTAATTGAGTTCATTTGTTCCCCCATGCCACATTAACCATAAATTACTAAGATGATATTTTCAATAGATAAATCCCTTCTTGAAAGCTTGAGTGAGGCCAATCCATTCCCTCTGCCTTTATTACACTATGAAAAGGTTAAGTGAGTTCCACATTCTGCATAGAGAGAGAGAGAGAAGGGAGAGAGAGAGTCTATCGTTCACTAAAGACTACATGCCCGCCGTTGTTTGCTGGCTGGCTATTATGTCCAGTCATATCTTGAATGAAGTCCAGAGGTAAGGCCTTGCCTTTGAACTGACTTAATTAGGCCAATCTCAGGATAAAGAACGAGTTCACAACAGCAGCCCTCTCCACACAGTTTAGTAATTGCCTTTCAATACGCCTGAGACTTAAAAGCAAAGGACACGTTTAACTGACACTCGGTCTTGAAATAGCGACGCAGTATCTTTTGATGTACAGCCATTTGGCTGCTCTCTATGTAGAGCGGAATGCAAAAGTTTGGGCACCCCTGGTCAAATGGCGTGCTTTGTAGTTACGCTCCTCTAGTTTTTCTCTTTTCGCTTCTTGTGCATATAACCTGTCTGCTAGTGTAACGGTGGCAGGCCCGACACAGGGGTCGGCTCCATGGTAGGATTTATTAGCCAACTCAACGCAGCAGAAAATACACAAACAGAAATAGGCCAAAGAAAGTAACGCCCAGACGTCGTCCAAAAACCAAAGCCAAAAGTCTCAAAATTCAAACACTCAGAAGATCTTCCAACTAAGGGCCAGAGGAGTCAAAGGTCTGGAACAGAGGGAGTATTCTGAAAAAACAACAAACAGAGGTTAATCAGGGAATTTCAGAACCAATGATGCTCCCACAGAAGCCGGTACGGTGGTTAATGCTCCACAAACACCTAGGGAGGGGAAGGCCAATTTAAAGGGGAGGATAATTATTAGGGATGAGCAGCAGGTGACCGAGGACAGGTGTGGGAGGGGCTAGGTGAGAGGGAGCAGGTGCGAAAAATCCTTCAGAACTCCCGTGAGTTGGACCTCTGGTGGCCGGCATGAGAAGTGTCCCAGTAGTGCCCCTCCTGGGACGGCCTGACAGCTAGGCTATAAAGCTCAATGTACATTTCAGAGAGGGAAACTGTCTCCCACAGAACCTTCTCAGCGTCCCCTTCTCAGCTCCCTGGAACGGCTCTGTGGAATTCCAACCCTTTTCTGTTGTTACAAAATGATGCAATCTCACGACACAACCCTTATTACTGGCAACCTTGGGCTCGAGCGTCGGCTGGAAGCCGGAAAGACGCTGTTCGAGTTTGAATCCATGTTGAGAAGATTCCATTGTAAGAGTAGCCATAGCATTGCCTACAGCAGCTCCAGAGAGAAGAGTGTGTCTACAGACTGTAAGACAGACGGCTCCAGTCTGTCGGATGGATAGGAGCATCTGCTAAATAATGTAAATGTGATTTGGACACTGAGTGGATGAATCTGATGGTTGCGACCGTACTGAAGGAGAATTCAAAGGACGTGTGAAGGATTTGAGTGAGGATTATCAGTATGTTGATTTTGCAGTTCGGACCTTCCTTGTTCATGTATGTGATGATCATATATGAAGATATATCTGTTAAGTTCAAAAATTCTCCTGGGCTGGGCCTTATCGCTTCACGATTGTGGACATTCAGCCAGCAGTGATGTCCTCCATGAGTCATCCTGTTAGTGCCAGCACCATCGGCAGACGGCTGCACAATGTAGGGCTACATGCACCTAGATGACTGCTATTAACACCACGCCAACAGCGCCAAAGACTGCAGTGGTTGTCGTTCCAGACTGTCATGGAGTGATTTAGAATGGCAGCGGGTCATCTTCAGTAACGAGTCCCACTTTAGTCTTGGAGGAGACGACCAACGAATCCGTGTGTGGAGGCACTGTGGTCAGCACCAAGATGAACGGCTTGTTGTCGCATGTCCAGAAGACCTGGTGTCACTCCACCTCCACCCCTACCGCACCATGTGCAGGAACTGTGTGAGGATGTTCAAGCTGCATGGGATGGATTATCACAGGACACCATTAGGAACCTCTACAGCTCCATACCGAGACGTCTGGCATGTTGGGCTAGCAAACATGGCGGCTCAACTCTATACTTGGACACACTACTTCTGTATGTGTAGTTCGATAAATATTACCCATACCAGTCTAAATGTATCATCATTTCATGTTCCTGGCAGCCTTTATCTTCCGTCCCATTGGCACTGCAATCCCTCGCTTCCTTCTGGGTGCAGTTATTCCTTTGATAATGAATGTATAGAAGTGAATACAGCAAAATGAGGGCTCATCATGTGCCTGCAGATGGCGCATGTCCAGAGAATGCTGTTTCTGAACAGCCCTGGCATGTGATATTCAATATACAGCCTATTTTCCATCCAAAAAAAATTGTAGCTGTTGTTTTGTTTTTGTTTGTGATCTTAGCATTCCAGGGAATGCGCTGTGTTTCCCGCGAGCATCCCATGGAAATTTAGACATATTATTCCAAGTGTCTCGTAAGTATAGCCAGGAGTATTGCCGTGACAGATTTTCCTACACTGCAGTTGAATACAGTTTGGCAGACCTGCTTGACGGCATCCCCCTTTTTGCTGGTTACATAACGTTCCTGTGTAGTGCAGCTTTACCCCACGGACCTGCGTTTGTGATGCAGACATGCGCCGTTCCTTCCCCCCTGCGCCGATTTCATTACATAACCTGTCAGCCAAAGATATGCTAATAACTTGGGCGTAATGAGTATTCCCCCAACCAGAATACAAACTCGAGCTCCAGCTGAAAGAGCTCTCTCCTTATTGACTTATTCAGCTGGGTGGATGAACATCCTGACCAGTTCTGTACAACACAGACAACATATATCACTAAGAGATTATGACACTGAATATGAATATGACACTTACCCTAAGCTCTATGATGACTTAAGCAAACGTGGGTCATGTAGAGAAAAGAAGGCTGTATGACCCTTCCTCAAAATCTGATTTAATAATCCTATAGGTGTTTGCTATGGTGAAGCACTGAAATTAAAGCTCTTGGCTGAAACTGAAACCAAAATTCAGGACTGAGTGAACTGAGAACCAAAAACCTAAAACAAAATGTACTATAACACTTTTACAGCACCCTTTAAAGACGGTTCTTCAATTAGTTGAACTATATTGAAGCATTAATACTTAAAGAACCATTTGCATGCTTAAACGGCCCTGTGCATCCGTCTGAAGGTTGATGGGTAATGCGTTGTATATTGTATCTGGGTTTATATAATGGTCAAAAGGATCCGATGTTGTTGCAATAGAATCATACACAGCAATTAAAAATGGTTCTGGGCTGGCAGTCTGAAAAAGGCCAAGGTGGCTCACATCTGATTTGAAAAGATCACATGTGCATGTTCACACAGCTCTAAAAATATGTTTATTAAAATATATGTAATTTGTGTTTTATTGGTAATATATACTGCTATTCTGCTGATATTATGTTAATATTTGGTACATTATTGTGAAATATGTAGCAAAAAATATTTTTTTAAATATCCTAATCATTTGTAAATAGCAGTGTAGCTAGAATGCTCATCTATTTTGCTGTTGATGCCTCAAACTACTGTCTGAAAGCCCCATAGTAAGGAGGCCCATATGACAAAAATCAAACCTCAGGATGCTAAAGGATGGTTTCTAGGTTGTGACGAATGGAAATCAGTGTTTTGTATTTCATGTATAAGCATTTTACATATGGTACTGAGCTAAATAATAAACGGGGATAATGAATGTGGATAAATAGGAATTCTATGAATTCTGTTTTTTCGGAAATGAATACTTTTAAAATATAAGAGAAGATGATAAGATGGCCCTTTATTGATCCCACAGTGGGGAAATTTGCAATGTTACAGCAGCACAGAGGAAAGAACAGAAGTGTCAGGAATATTTTAAATAAATAAATAAATAATACAAATAATAAATACCCTTATGAAACGATAATATATGGCAATGTTTTGGAAAATCTAGTGCAATATATTAAATAATACAATGTCATATATGGGAAACAAGTGCATATATTTTGCATATATTTATATAGTGATACATATATTACAATATATTGTATAATACATAAGGAATTGCCGCTTTTCATATATTGTATGTATGGTAGTATAATATATTTTTACTTATATATTGTAATATATTTCATTTTATATGTAATAGACATCATAGGTATTTCTCCATATGTGTTTGCATATATGATAATATATATAGTTTTATATATGTGAGAATATTTTCATACATACATGTGGCAATATACAGTATGTATATACATATGATGTCTATTACATATAAAATGAAATATATTACAATTATTTTCCAATACATTGCCATATATTATCGTTTCATAAGGGTAAGATCTATATACAAAAAGTACAGAAAAATATATAATTAAATACTAAAAATTTTAACCCAGAATTTGAAGCTTGTAGAATTGCTTTCAATGAATTATTATTACATTCATAACACTTCATATACACAAGAGTATGAAACTTTATATTGTCAGGTTTCACAATGCACAATAATCTCGAATGTCCATAAGAACATTAGAAGCCTGAATGATGCCATACGTTACCTATAACTATAAACAAGCTTTGCCAATTCATGTGTAAAACTTGGAAGAGCAGTGTATTCACATTGTGTGACACTCTCGCTGTACCTAGGAGCATTATGCCACCATATGCTATGTATTGTAAGGGCTTATCTATGCTATATAATGCATAAATGCATTTGTAGAGCATTATAAACACAGGTTACATAAGAAGCGTGACTGAAATAAGCAGTAAGCTATCCTTTAGGTACAGATGATATCCATAGCATGCTCAATAGTGTGCATAGTGTCTTGATGCCCCGCTCGAGCCTGTCTTATTTACATTTTGCTTTTTGCACAGGCTTGGCGTTTCCAGTGTGATGCAAAGCTACACATGCATGCTCTCATGCTGCTACAACAATGTCCCAAAGCCCTCACGTAAAGAAATACGACTGATCTTGATGCTCAAAGAGCACAGTGAAGAGTACTGTGATCACTTACAGAGCATACTTCTACACTACAGCCCTCTGCACCAGACTCCAGCACAGCATAGTGCTGCCACAAACAGAAACCTGTAAATCTGCCTGCGGTCGTGCTGCTCTGCAGTGGACTCCCTCAGGAAGCTGTGGTGTTTGACCCTCTCCGTTTTGACATTCCAGTGTAAAGCTGTGGCTATAGTGCTACACGTTTTCGCAGCTTGCCCCAATGCCAAATAAAATTCCTCATAGACCCCATACCAGTTTGGTATTTCACTTCCACCCACTTCTGCGCTGGCCTGCTCGTAACCCTTAGCCCTCCTGCACTTTTATTAGCTGGCTAGTACAAAAGGGACCGCAAAATAAAATCCTAGGCTATAAAATCAAAGCAAGTGTTCCCTAGAGTACTGTCCAGTTTCCGAGCCTCTGGCCTTTCTCAGTAAACCACTGAACCGAACCCAGTGGCCACAGGAAAGGCCGCAGTGCTGTAAGTGTGGTCACACAAGTATCGTCCTTTCTATATGGTCATAAATGTCTGAAGTGTTTCATAATTATATTATCAGGGCTAATATTTTTGCTAAATAGGAGTTTTATGGAGCATGAACTCAACTTTCAACAAGAAAATTGAACTTGTGATTTTGATTCCAGACCTTGAGATTTAAACAGAGCCTCCTCCCATCCAGAGAGAGAGAGAACGAGAGAAAGGGGGAGAGAAAGAGAGGGAGAGAGAAAGAGAGTGGGAGAGAGAGAGAGAGAGAGAAAGAGGGGGGGGAGGGAGAGAGAGAGAGAGAGAGAGAGAGAGAGGGAGAGAGGGAGTGGGGGGGAGAAAGGGGGAGAGAAAGAGAGAGGGAGAGGGAGAGGAAGAGGGGGAGAGAGAGAGAGTGTGGGGGAGAGAGAGAGTGTGGGGGAGAGAGAGAGAGGGAGATTGGGGGAGAGAGAGGGACAGAGAGAAAGAGAGAAAGGGGGAGAAAAGGAGAGGGAGAGAAAGGGGGAGAGGGAGAGAGGGAGAGAAAGGGGGAGTGAAGGAGAGGGAGAGAGAGAGACAGAGACACAGAGAGAGAGAGAGAGAGAGAGAGAAAGGGGGAGAGAATGCGAGAGAGAGGGGGAGAGAGAAAGAGGGAGAGAGAAAGAGAGGGGTAGAGAAAAAGAGTGGTGGGAGAAAGGGGGAGAGAAAGAGAGAGGGAGAGGGAGAGGAAGAGGGGGAGAGAGAGAGGGAGAGTGGGGGGAGAGAGGGAGAGAGAGAAAGAGAGAAAGGGGGAGAGAAGGAGAGGGAGAGAGAAAGGGGGAGAGAAGTTGAGGGAGAGATAGGGGGAGAGAGGGAGAGGGAGAGAAAGGGGGAGAGAAGGAGAGGGGGAGAGAGAGAGAGAAAGAGAGAAAGGGGGAAAGAAAGACAGGGAAAGAGAGAGAGAGAGAGAGAGAGAGAGAGAAAGGGGAGAGGGGGAGAGGGAGAGAAAGGGGGAGAGAAGGCGAGGGAGAGAAAGGGGGAGAGAGAGAGAGAGAGAGAGAGAGAGAGAGAGAGAGAGAGGTGTCACCTGAAGCATGGCGAGGTTCAGTCAGGCATGCAGATTGTATGGACGATTGTCCTGTAGTGTGTGGTGGGGCTGGGGAGCGGGGAGGCTGGTCAGATGACGCTGACACCGCTCGCCCCCAGGGAGTGTAACAGGACCCTTCAGTGCAGGCCTGAATGACTCCGGCTCAGAGACTCCATCTTTCACACAATGACAGGCTTCACAATAGCACACCCCTGCAGAGAGAGAGTTCCTGCACATGTGGGTGTCTGAAGAACATTTACACGTCACCTTCTTATAGAACAGAACATGAGCGATGACGCCAGCTGCAGAGACCGTTCAGCCTCTTCTGTCTAATGTGGCTTGTTTCTGTAAATAGCAGTATCCACTTTTTCATATCAGCTGCTGCGTGTTTTATGACGATGTGTCATTGTGGCTCCCGTGTGGGTGCGGGTACATGGTGGGTTACCTGCAGTACTGTGCTGAAGTCTCGAGGAAAAAGGAAACATGTTTAAATCAATTTGCCCGGGAAAGAAACCAACACTGGAACAAATATCAATTAACGTTAATGCAGTATGCTGGAATCTGAAATGTGTGGGTGTGTTAGTGTAACCGTCTACAGACCTTTTCTAGTGGAGGTCCAGGGCTTACAGTTACTATACAATTCATGGACTCAATAGTAGTTCTCAAAATAAAACAAATGCTTCTCAGTTCAGAACGGTGTTTCCATCCATCAGCGTTCCCTCGCTGCAGTACTCAGCATGCACTGGTGGTATGACCGGAGAGAATCCCCCATTGGAAGTGCACTCATGTACTGAGGTGAATAAATACAGGTGCGCTATTTGGCTTCTCAGCTTCAGCTTGTCTGCTCCAGGGCACTTGGAGTTTTTCAGAAGTTCCTCCCACCTTCAAGACGCATCATCGGACAAGGGTGTTCCTCATTTTTACACCTGAGGATCTCACTCTCAGCTGTACCTGTTCCACCGTATGATGGACGTAAACATGAGTGGACGTGTTAACAGAAGACATACTGACTTGTGATCCGGTTATGGTTATTGTTTTGGCTTGCCTGCCCCTTTAGTTAGCATATAGCATCACATAGAGGTTGTTGAATGGTCCAGTGTGTAAGATCGGGTGGGGGACGGGGGGTCTATTAGCAGAAATAGAAGAAAATACCCCAAGTTAAGTTTTCATTAGCGTAGAAATACCTGTAAGGTGAAAACTGTTGGGTTTTCATTCATTTAGAATGAGCTTTTCATATCCACGTATGATCGTGTCATTCCAACAGTGCCTAGGTAGACCATGTAGCCACAATGTTGCCACAGTGGCCCAAATCGGACACACCAGACGCTGGCTGTGGAGAGTGCCTTTTGTGTTTTGCCCTGCACACATGGGTTGCCAGGTTGAGGACACTGAACTTACACAAATGAGCGAGTTCAGGACAAGAGCCACATTAAACATTGACGATGGCAAGCAAAGACAGTTCTAGTTGATCAGCTGTTATTGCAGTAGGTTGTAAACCAGCCCATGTGGGTGTTTTCTCACTCTGTCAGTGCTCTATAGATGCATGCTGTTTATGCCCAGTATTGAGTAGTGAGAGATAGCAGTTAGCGTTAGCGTTAGCATGGTGGCACTAGCCAAGACTACCTGCAATCACTTCACCGGCTGTGTCTCAAATACTTGCTGCCGTGGTAACGTTACTGCACATGGACTACCGAGCACGAATGGGAGTATTTGAGTGTTTATCTTGACGACTCAAGATGCCCGTCACCCACCGCTAGCCGCAAACTAAACTAGTTAGGGTTAGAGAAACCTTAGCTGGAGCTCAGTGTTTACCTCTGCAGGAGAAAATTGGCCAACTTAGCATCCGTCTTAAATTCCTCTTCAGCTCTAACTGACTCCATCTTTCAAACGAATGGCCAATAATGACTTGCGATGTCTCTGGAGCGTTTTAGAGGGATGCCGAGGCTTTTAGGTTGGGTAGAGTCTAACATTATCTCTTTGGAACCAGTTCATTTGCATGCTTCCATGGCTGGAACACAGTATGTTTACTCTCCAATTTGTTTCACATCTGGCAACCCGGGGCGTCGAAATGGTATTGGTAAATAGGCAGTGGGTGGAATCACAGGCCACAACACAAACCGACCATCCGCTATGTAACAGGAGTTCCAGAGGAGAGCATACTGGCTGTAGCATTGTTATTGGAGAAGCTAGTCTGGCAGTTTAGCGTGTTTCTTTAACCTGATGACGTATTATGATCGTTTTATGATGTAGTACAGTGAACCTATAGGCCCTTTTCACAAAAAAACGGAAATACGTCGACGCTGGGTGGTACAAGTTCCTGTACTCACGGCTGACCATGAAACATTTCACTTCATCGCTGTCGAGACTGATTTTTGAGGGTGTTTCCAGGATCGTTGGAAAATATTCCTCAACGAAGGACTCTAAAATGATCAAAGGCTACAAATTCTTTGTTGAAGAGTTCCTTCACAGGGTAAGGAAACGCCAGCTAACGTTAGCTTTGTTTACATCTGTTCTAGCTAGCTAACTAGCATTTAATGTATATGCATCATATACTAGCGTTTAATGTTAAATATGTCTAGTTTAAGCAAATAGTAAATATTATGAATGATACTGACTGCTTTAGTTAACGTGATCTACGAGGCTGAAGTTAGCTCCTTATTCGCAGCTCCCGATTAGGTTAGCTAGCAAACCAAGTAGCGTCAGCTAACGCAAGCTTTGTTTACATCTATGCCTGCTAACACGCTAGCACAACAAGCTAATCCACACTGACATGAGGGGGGACGTGAAAATTGTTCCACAGCCACGCGCTTCCCTCTATGTAGTCCGCAGCAGTGAAGTGCCGGCTGCACACAATGGTACTCCCGCGCCGAATCACAAAGTTTACCCCTTCATCTCTCCTTATCGCACGCTCCCATTTTTTCTTTAGCTTGCCGTCAGCCGGAAAGCCGTGGAAGCTGAGATGCGGCTGCTTTTGTTTTGAGTTCGAACACCTTGGTGCACTGCAAAATCTTTTGTTCTTGGACTCTGCCATCACTGTTTACTGTTTAGCGGAACTAGCGTTACCCATCCGCGCGTGTTTCCGGAAAAAAGAATGCGGAAGTGTGAAAAGGGCCTGTTACATACTTGTGTCACGCCTCCACGTCTCCCCGGCTTCTCCGCTCTTCGGGACTCCACTTCCCAGAGGGCCACGCTCGGTGACGTCATGTCTATGCGCCCCCGTTTGGACTCTGTGATTCACTCTAGATCGTCCGGGTTTTAACTCCAGCTGTTTCTAATTACTGCCAGTATTTAAGGCTGTGGTTCACACGGGTTCCCTGCGAAGCTTTGCCAAACCTAGTTTAGCAATCCTGAGCGGTGCTTTCTCGTATTCTGGTTTCTGTCTCCCTTCGTTCCTCTACTACTCTTTCGCCTAATCCCTTTGGCTCATGCTCTGACGCTCCGGTTTGTATCTCTGCTTTCTCACTTTGGTTTTCTCCTTCGGTCCTCCCCTGTAAACCTGTTTGCCCTCGCTACTTGTACTACCTGGTTCTGACCTCCGCCTGTGCCTGACTCTGATTTAGCTTCTCCCTTTGCTTGCTGTGTACTGGTGCTTGCTGAGATTGCCTGTTTGTAAATAAACCGTTCCTGGTTTTTTAATTCTGCATACGTCGGTCTCAAAGTCTTATCTAACAACTTGTCATTGCCAGCCTCTCCTCTTGCCTTGGTCAACACCATGAACTGCATTTCCCACAATGCACCTTATCGTGATGTCATTTCCACAGACCATCATGAACGGCCAGATTCAGTTACGATTGCCACCGGTGTTGTGACTCACTTCATGGCCCCCACCCCTTTTTTTTTTTTTTGCCAGATCAGCTTTTAGATCTGGTCCTGGTCCTTTAAAAGTCAACCTGATGATTCAGTCAACCTGATGAAAGATAATTCATCATAGCATACCATTCGAAAGACCAAACTACCACAAAATAACAGAAATGTATTGTCTTCGTTTTTTTTAACCACCTCAAAAAACATTGTCAGTTGTGATTATGTCACCATGCACCAGCAGGCGGAGAAAAATCCGATTAACCAATAATAGCCTACCCTTCCGCAAACCCTCAAATATTTCCACAGGAGAAACTGCTCAGCTAGCTCCCTTCCTAATGCTGTTTCACCCAGGAAATGCATTATAACTTTAAATTGATGTTTATTTGTATTCACCCCTGTGTTATATAGAGCTGGCTGCCAGGATAAATAATTCAGCTCTTCTTTTGGCTGGCCTGAGACTTTTGCACCGTACATACTGACACTCTCTGTCTCACACATTGCATTTCATGGCTGCTAAACTTTCCCGTTTCACCTTTGAGGCGAACAGTAACGAGCAGGAGATCTCCTTTCAGTCTCTGGTAATGAGTGACGGGATGGTTTCTCCTTTCCTCATCCTCCTCTCATCTCTCCCTGGCTGATAAAGGAGTCAGACTGTGGGCAGAGGAAGTGGAGATGAGAGCCAGGGAGTGTACTGGGCAGCATGTTTGGTATGCACAAGAGTGACCAGACTTATCTGCTTGTCAGTCGCTATTCATTCGCTACTGACCGCGCTAGCTGCTATGGCGTGAAACAGAACAGCAACGAGATTCGCTTTCTTCGCTGATTCTGCTTTTACAAGCGCGGTAATAACTTGTGATTATGCTTCACAGTTCAGACTCACTACCCAACAGTCTTTTCACAGTAGCCCTGAACTGCAGTTTCCCCTCTGTTGAGTTCCATAAGCATACACTGGCCATTTCATTGGGTACACTTTGCTAGTACCAGGTAATATGTTGACCACACGTCTGGTTTTAGGCCGGACAGTCCGGGTTTCCGACTCACAGGCCTCCATCCGGACGGACGCCTATTAGTCCTCTTGTTGAGAACTTGTGTGCCATTGGCTCACATCTGTGTCAAAAGACATGCCTTGCATTCCATTGGTTTAACAAGGTCATGTGACATCACTTGCCTACCACCTAACCGCAGATCAGCCCTTTAAATGCCAGTCAATTAGCAAGCTCCCGTCTGACTCTCAAATGCCATCCGTTCCACCCAATTAGCTGTGTAAAGGATCATGTATGTGTTAGATTAGGTTATGATTTTAATTCTGGTCTAGTATCGTTTCCAACCCATCACCACACCCTTCCTTATTGTGTCCTCCTACTGGAGGAGGATGTCCTCCTTTTCTGGATAATGAAAGTGGCCACCCTGGGGGTAGGACCACCTTTTGCCCTCAGAACTGTCCTAATTCTTCATGGGATCAATTCATTATGGTAGCATTCCACAGAGATTTTGAGTTATGCTGAGATGATAGCATCACACAGTTACTAGGCTGGGACCTGGAGGCTGTAAAGGCCATTTGAGTGCAGTGAACTCAAGGAAATTTGAGATGATTGAGCTTTGTGGAATGCTTCGCTATTCTGCTAGAAGTAGACATCAGGAGATGGCTACACTGTGGTCATAAAGCGATGGACATGGTCAGCATCATCACTCAGGTGGGCAGTGGCAATTCAACGATGGTAAGTTGGTATTAAGGGTGTGAAACATCCCCCATACCATTACCATACTACCACCAGTCTGGACCACTGAGAGAGGGCGGGATGAATCCATGACTTTGTTTTTTGCACCAAAAAAATTAAGACTCAGATCAGTCTTCTTACCTGTTCTTGGATGACAGGGTTGGCAGTGTGGTCTTCTGCTGCTGTAGCCCATCTGCTTTAATGTTTGAGGTGTTCAATGCTCGGAGATGCTCTTCTGCATACCTTGGTTGTAACGAGTGCTTGTTTGAGTTACCGCTGCCTGTCTGTTAGCTCTAACCAGCAATTCCCCACTGACACCAACATGACATCTAGATCAGCAGTTTCTGAAATACTCAGACCAGCCCAGGTCCTGCCATGCCATGTTAAACATGATGAACAGTTTGTTGTCACATGTCCAGAAGGCCTGGTGTCACTCCACTTCTACCCCAACAACAAAATCTGCAGAAACTGTGTTAGAATATTTAAGCTGCATGGGATGGATAATCACAGGACACCATTAGGAACCTCTACTATTCCTTGCTGAGACGTCGGGCATGTTGAGTTAGCAAACATGGTGGCCCAGCACCATACTGTGAGACAGTACTTCTGTATGTGTAGCACAATAAATATGAATCCTATCATTCTAAATATATATTATTGTTAACATGTTAACGTCAGGGTCAGTTAGTCTGATAACAGTTACAGGAAAAATGATTTGGTTTGATTGTCCACCACTAGGGGGCTTGCAGAGAGAAGAAACCAAGTCATTCTGTTTAGCTGGACAGTTTTGCTGTAGCTAATTGAAACCAGCAGGGTTGAAAATCAGATTAGATGGATTAGCCACCATGCTAACATACAATGGATTATACAATGACAGACTTATCAACATTTTAAGACCCAAGATGAATCTTTTATAGACAATGAATATTGTAGCGTCCCGCTACCAGCTCACGCGGCCACAGATCCGCAAAGGCTCATAGGAAGTGCCAGAGTTGCAGGAGAGAGACTTAAGTCTTGCATATAGCTGTGATTGTGTGGAAACTGTGTGCAGCATGGTTACATGGGCTATAGGGTAGTTGGTAGTGTTAGTGTGTACCATGTGCTAATGCCTGTCGGTGACCTGCATGCTCCTGGCCTGCCAGTGCTGGTTGGTGGGTCACATTTCCTCGCGCCAATTCTGCAATGAGGGATGAGTAAACGAGTGCGGGTCAGTATGACTGTGGAGTAGCGTTTGGGGACATGCCCTTCGTGAGCATGTGAAGTTTGGTGGGTCTCGGACGAACGGAAACATTACTGCTTGGTTTTGGTCAAAAATGACTGGGACTCTAAGGGGCGAACGAGGGATGAATAAGCGACAGATAGACGAGTGTGGGTCAGTATGGCTGTGCACTAGTGCTTGGGGACCTCCCCTTAGTGAGTATGTGATGTTTCCTAGTTCTCGGGCGAAGGAAACAGCCGGGTTTGGTTTGGGTTGAAAATGACTGGGACTCTATGGGGCGAACGAGGGATGAATAAACGACAGATAGAGGAGTGCGGGTCAGGATGGCTCTGGATTAGTGCCTGGGGACCTGCCCTTAGTGTGTATGTGAAGTCACGCACCTCTAGGCCGAACAAAACAGCCGGCTTTAGAGGGGTTAATAAATGACTGAGACTCTATGGGAGGAACGAGGGATGTGAAACAAAAAGGAGAAGCGAACGAGTGCGGGTCAATCGAACACTGTATTCCTGCGGCTGGGTCTCGAGCTAGTGTATCCGATTTGGTGTCTCTAGGTCAAGCGGAAGTGGGTTAGATAGGCACGTGTTTTTCGATCCTATTCATTCTCTATGGGAAAAAATTCCAGAAAAAATTCCTTCCTACTCAGAATTCCTGCATCCGATCAAAAAGCTGTATACAAGCCCACATCAGCGGATCATACCGGACAATCAGGAGTTGGAACGGAGTCGAAATCTCGAAAGCTGCGGGATTAGTTAGTCGGCGATAAAACGGGAGAAAAAGAAAAATCGAATAACAGTAGAGTTAGGAATACCGTGTTTGATTGACCCGCACTCGTTCGATTGTCCGGTATGATCCGCTGATGTGGGCTTGTATACAGCTTTTTGATCGGATGCACGGATTCCGAGTAGGAAGGAATTTTTCTGGAATTTTTTCCCATAGAGAATGAATAGGATCGAAAAACACGTGCCTATCTAACCCACTTCCGCTCGACCTAGAGACACCAAATCGAATACACTAGCTTGAGACCCAGCCCTAGGAATACAGTGTTGGATTGACCCGCACTCGTTCGTTTCTCCTTTTTGTTTCGCATCCCTCGTTCCTCCCATAGAGTCCCAGTCATTTTTGGACCCCTCTAAAGCCGGCTGTTTTGTTCGGCCTAGAGGCGCGAGACTTCACATACACACTAAGGGCAGGTCCCCAGGCACTAATCCACAGCCATACTGACCCGCACTCCTCTATCTGTCGTTTATTCATCCCTCGTTCCTCCCATAGAGTCCCAGTCATTTTTGGACCCCTCTAAAGCCGGCTGTTTTGTTCGGCCTAGAGGCGCGAAACTTCACATACACACTAAGGGCAGGTCCCCAGGCACTAATCCACAGCCATACTGACCCGCACTCCTCTATCTGTCGTTTATTCATCCCTCGTTCCTCCCATAGAGTCCCAGTCATTTTTGGACCCCTCTAAAGCCGGCTGTTTTGTTCGGCCTAGAGGCGCAAAACTTCACATACACACTAAGGGCAGGTCCCCAAGCACTAATCCACAGCCATACTGACCCGCACTCCTCTATCTGTCGTTTATTCATCCCTCGTTCCTCCCATAGAGTCCCAGTCATTTTTGAACCCCTCTAAAGCCAGCTGTTTTGTTCGGCCTAGAGGCGCGAAACTTCACATACACACTAAGGGCAGGTCCCTAGGCACTAATCCACAGCCATACTGACCCGCACTCCTCTATCTGTCGTTTATTCATCCCTCGATCCTCCCATAGAGTCCCAGTCATTTTTGGACCCCTCTAAAGCCGGCTGTTTTGTTCGGCCTAGAGGCGCGAAACTTCACATACACACTAAGGGCAGGTCCCCAAGCACTGACCCAACCATAATTAATAACTCAACAAATGAGTTTTGCTACAACGTCTCCGTTAGCTGAATGAGATTATGACTGTAGCACCTGGAGACAGTTGCTATTGGTTAGATTGCAGTCAGTTGCAGATTATGTCCACATGGTTTCAGCGTGCCAGCCCTGTGGTTCATGTTCTCGTATGCACATCCCAACGCCTCATCTAGCAAGCCGTTCAAAACTAGTGTTTATACACGACTTGCAGACCAGCTGCACCGAACAGCGCCTCCTCTGCTGGAGCTCCTGGCTCAGACACTGCTCTAATTTAGCGTGAGTCGGATCAGACGGGACGTTTAGCGCTGAGCGATGTAGCCGTGTCCAGGCTGTGAATAATGCATGGCTGGTGCTAGCGACACGGCTGAGTCAGGAGAGAGCACATTTGGCATCCCATTTACCCTCCCGTGAATATGGAGACGCAGTCTGTCTGAAAAACATTCACTAGATAAATGTTTTTGTGTGTGTTTGTGCGCATGTGTGCGCCTCATAGACCTGGAGACGCGCCGAGCAGGCAGCGAAAGTTCCTCCAAGATGGAGATTTCAGTCTGGCCGAGACAGGAGGTGAGAGAAAGAGAGAGAACGAGGGAGAAGGCAGAGAGGTAGCAACACATTTGCTGTTTCGCCCCCGACTGCGCTCGCGATTGACAACCATTCTGTGCAGTTTTCAATAAGAGGCTACCCACTTCCCCCGCCCCCTCTCCTATCAGGCTCTTTTGGGTAGGATGCACAGAAGCGCTGGCCAATAGGATCACAGGAACGGACAAGAGAAGAGTCGGAGAGGAAAGAGAGGCAGTGTGGAACATTCCTAGGGTTCCGAATAAGTGTGGATAATATGGCCAAGATAGAACAGTGCTTGGGAACAGTATCGTGAAGCTGTTAAAGCTAGAGATTTGGCTGACCCTGATGGGTTATTTCCCATATTTGATTTTTGCCCAGATCTAATTTATATTTGTTTGTTTTTATTGAACCTGATCTAATGATGGCGTTGGCTGGCGCTGTTGAAACATGCTGGTTTAACTAGGCTGTCGTGATTCATGAAGTGTCAGGAGACGGTCAGACACAATGTTGTTAGCCTCTAGCTGGTTAGGTTTTTGGCTGCCCATTGAAAAACCCAGTGTCTCTTTTAAGCAATTGGAATATGCTATATTCACTCACCAAGAGCTGCACCCAGTAGGAATCAGCCCACAGGAATGAAACTTGGTGGGTAGGTTTGACATTGTGAGATGTGCATAGGATTCAAGTTTCCTGCTCAGCCGCACAAGTGATGTTGGGCTTTACCGCTGTACCTGACTGACCCTACAGCCACAATTGCAGACCTTTACTGAGCAGTGGTGTCCTCCATGAGTCATCCTGTTAGTGCCAGCACCATTGGCAGACTGCATGATGCAGGACTACATGCACACAGACCGTTACGACGACTGCCCCTAACACCACGTCACCGTCACCAAAGACTGCAATGGTGTCGTGCCAGACCGTCATGGTGTGACTCAGAATGGCTGTGGGGCATCTTCAGTGACAAGTCTAGCTGTTCTGTCAAATCCGTGTGTGGAGGCACCGTGGTCAGCGATTTTTTATCACGCGTCCAGAAGACCTTGTGTCACTCCAACTCCACCTCTACCACACCATCTGCAGGAACTGTGTGAGGATATTCAAGCTGCGAGTGATAGATTATTACAGGACACCATTAGGAACCTCTGGAACTACATACCGAGACGTCTGGTGTGTTGCGTTAACAAGCGTCATACTGAGAGACTTCTATATGTGGGGACTCATGTTCCCTAACCAAGACCACTAGAGCCGAATCAGAGTCAGGGACAAGACTGGGGCACATCAAGTCAGAGTCAAGACCGAGACTTTTAGTAGTCAAGTCATTATTAGCCAAGACCGAGAGTAGGAATTACCAAGACCAAGACCAAGTCCCGCAGCTTTCGAGATATCAACTCCGTTCCAACTCCAGATTGTCCGGTATGATCCGCTGATGTGGGCTTGTATACAGCTTCTTGATCGGACACAGGGATTCCGAGTAGGAAGGAATTATTTTCGGAATTTTTTCCCATAGAGAATGAATAGGATCGAAAAACATGTGCCTATCTAACCTACTTCTGCTCAACCTAGAGACACCAAATTGGATACACTAGCTCGGGGCCCAGCCCCAGGAATACAGTGTTTGATTGACCCGCACTCGTTCGTTTCTCCTTTTTGTTTCGCATCCCTCGTTCCTCCCATAGAGTCCCAGTCATTTTTAGGCCAACTTAAAGCTGGCTGATTTGTTCGCCTGAGAGGCGCCAAACTTTACATACACAGTAAGTACAGGTCCCCAGGCTCTAATCCACAGCCATACAGACCCGCACTCCTCTATCTGTCATTTATTCATCCCTCGATCCTCCCATAGTGTCCCAGTCATTTTCGACCCAAACCAAACCCAGCTGTTTCCTTCACCCAAAAGGCGCCAAACTTAACATTCACACTAAGGGCAGGTCCCCAGGCACTAATCCACAGCCATACAGACCCGCACTCCTCTATCTGTCGTTTATTCATCCCTCGATCCTCCCATACAGTCCCAGTCATTTTCGACCCAAACCAAACCCGGCTGTTTCCTTCGCCCAAAAGACACGAAACTTAACATACACAATAAGGGCAGGTCCTCAAGCACTAGTGCACAGCCATACTGACCCACACTTCTCTATCTGTCGTTTATTCATCCCTCGTTCCTCCCATAGAATCCCAGTTAATTTCAACCCAAACCAAGCAGTAATGCCTTCGTTCGCCCGAGAGCCACCAAACTTCACGTACTCACGCTACTCCACAGTCATACCAACCCGCACTTGTTTACTCATCCCTCGTTCCTCACTGAGCAAGCTGCACAACCATCCCGCGTGATTTTCAGTAAATTAAAAAAATCATAATAATATTAATATCTGAGTTTGTCTTAACCCGAGACCAGGAGAACATTCCAGATGAGGCTGAGACTGACACGAGAGCTGAGACGAGGGCTAGTTACTACAGCACAGTAATGTTGCCCTGCCCACCTAACCTACCCCAATGTCTGTGCACAGCCTACTTCTGAAGAAGGTCTATATTAATACTGCATGGACACATTAACTCATTCTGTATAAAGTCATCATACAGCCATCACCTAAAGCAGCTGGCCACACCAGGACACCCACAAACCCGAGCCGACTGAACACAGGTGTGTTAATTGCTTGAATCCGCCCCTGTACAGTAGGACGAGGGGGGACGGTACTAGAGCAGGTTTCTATTGGAGGGTTTTGTGCTGCGGGACAGGTGGGTGGAGCCGCTTTTGTGATACAACATTGCATGCTCGGTGCCCTGGGATGCGGGAGTGGGGGGGGGCTGGATTCTCTGTTGCCATGGCGACCTTTGTGCCTGGCTGAGCGGCTCTTGTGTGTGTGACTGAGAGGCAGCGACTGGCTCCGGCTCTAACGAGTGTTGGAATTCGTCTAATAGGCAGCGGGCTAGCAGAGCAGCTGGAGCTGGACTTTTCCATCCGTGGGGCTCAGCTGGAGCATGGTCCATGCGCAGGTAAAGCCGCTTTCATCTTTCCCTGCTGGTCAGCGGAGGGAGACAGGTGCCTCTCTCTATTCTCTAGCTGGACTGTGAGAGTGTGGCAGGCTTCGAGTTTGGCAACTTTAGTCCCTTCCCCTGCGCGCTTGTGCTGGTGTTGTATATGAGTGGAGTGCAATTTATTCCAACTACTCTGTGAGGCTTTGTACGACTGAAGGAGGGAAGTGAGTCTTGTTCAGTGGTCCAACGTTTCTCGGGTTGCTTTGACGGGAGGTTTGTGTACAGCAAAAGAACAGAAGTGTATTTTTTTCCCTCTCGTCTGTTTGGAACTGTTTTGTTCCTCATTGATTTTCACTTGGAGGCCTAGCATGGCATAATACGACCACTGAAGGCAATATGTCTTTCACCATCATGTAAGTACAAAGCGGGGATTGATCTGTTTCCTCACCGAAAGTTGGGAACCACACACATGTAAGCAAAACAGAGTGAAACAGAGTGGGAGAGGGGGTTTGTAGCTCACCGGTGCACTTGGTGATGCCCAGTTTATGGGCAGCGACTGAGGCAGGTGGGGATTTGGGCCCAAATGGCAGATATTGAGGTGTTTTGGAGGGAAGATACCATCAGCTCATTCGGAGCTCAAATGGCTTTGGAGGCCAGATCAATAAACCCTCCCATTGTGCCATCCTGAGCGTGGCCGGGCGGATCTGGCTGCCATCGATCCTTCTCAGCCTGGCGGTAATTAAAGCAGGTACGGGCCTAACGAACAGCAGAGGAGCCTTTGATTGAAACTCTGATTCTCTCAATTTGGCTGCATTGGGCCCGTGTTCGAGAAAGAAACGGAGATAAAGCAGCTGTAGTGGCCAATCTGGGTTGTCTCATAGGAGCTTTGTCTTTCTTTGAAACAAGGACACATAGGTGCATCTCTCTTTTACAGCACCACTGGTCGAAAAACACTGGTGCTATACAAGTGCAGTTTTGTTTATCAAAGTTACAAATACTGTAAAGACCAAAAAGATTTAAAGGGCCACATTTATGCTTTATAAAATCACCTCATTGACCTGGGGGTATCACACAGGGGTTTCAGAGTGTATAGTCATCTCCACAAACTAGCTGAAGGATCTTTTATCTGATCAAGTGAATCAGCAAACAGTTGTTGTACTGCAGTATTGAATATACCCTGCCATGAGCTGGAGGTTAGCGAACCCACCTTATCCTTTAGTTCAGTTTCCTGAACCGACTAGGGTGCCCTTGAGTTAGGCACCTAAACCCCAACTGCTCCCTAGGTGCTGTGTATAGCCCACCGCTGCAGGCCAAGGTGCCCACTGCTCCCTAGTGTGTGTGTTCACTAGTGTGTGTGTATATGGGTGTTAAACTTTAGGGTTTGGTTAAATGGAGAAGACATTTGCTTGGAAGACGATCACAATTGGCAAATAGTTTCAAATTCTAAGTCTGATTCGCTAGGCTATCCAAAAGCGCCCTTTGACCGCTTTTAGAAGTATAACATTCACATAGCTAGCTAGCATATCAAGCTAGTATCGTTTCTAGTCAGATATTATTTACACATCTGGGTCATTCTAACTTTGTTCCCTCAAATTGAATGCCCATATATGTTCTTAATGATGTACAAGCCCAGGTAATAGCTAACTAAAATAGCTAAAGCTAGCTAACTTGCATTAGCAATGCTAATAGCTTTAGCTACAAAACAGGTGGTTCAGCTAACCTTGACCCTAATCTAAAGCCACATTAAGTCCTATAACTGCAGAACTGAGAATTGCTGCTGGGTGTCCAGGATAACGCCCCCTTGTGGAGAGTCTTCAGACTGCTGGAGTGAGGTAATAAGGAAGTAACAAGCTAACTGCCCGAGCCGCTGTGCACCTAAAACCCCGTTTTCACACTGAACGAACCAATGGCAAAGTCCTTGTAAGCTTGGAGCTTGTCAGCAGGGGGCGCTCTCCTAACACCGTGCATGGCTTGAAGCAGGGCTCAGCTGGGGACAGGGGCTTGCGGCTGAGTGCCTAGAGGAGGCAGGTTGGAAGCGGGAGGCTGAGCGATCATCTCTGCCATCCTGTCGCAGAATGGGCTATTACTGGTGCTGATGATGCACTTTTGGTCCCAGCAGGGACATCCGCGGTGATAATCACCACTGAGGGCTGCTCAGAGATCTGCCTGTCTGATTTACGGCCCGCACATGTGCGGTTTCACTTGGGCAAGCGCTGAGGACCCCTCTCACCGGAGCAGGACACTTATCAAATCAAAATAACACAGCCTGCGTATAAGTCATTCTAACAGCAGCGCCGAAAACAATAGCTGCTTTAAAGCAGATTGAAATGGCCGCTCTCGTTCGTCTGTATTTCTGTACGTTCGGTGGATTCATGCATTAGTAATGATCTGCCGCCATTCAATAAGAAATACTGTCATGTCTGGGTTTTTTATCTCAGCCATTTGTGAATCACAGCAGCGTTTAAATAAAGCATACTATTGTCTAACGCTGTGTGGGGAAGCTGATCCCAAAGCTCTTTGATGCTTTTCTAATGTTCCTCACTGTCACTAGTTTGCATGGTGATACCTCTAAGCGTCTCTCTCTCTCTCTCTCTCTCTCTCTCTCTCTCTCTCTCTCTCTCTCTCTCTCTCTCTCTCTCTCTCTCTCTATTTTTCTCTCTCTCAGGAGTTGCAGTTTGAAAGACTGACTCGGGAGCTGGAGGCTGAGCGTCAAATAGTTGCCACCCAGCTGGAGCGATGCAAACTGGGATCTGAGACTGGCGGCAGCATGAGCAGCATAAGGTAAGGAGTTGCGCATCTGAGCGTGCATGTTTGTTTGCGAGCGAGTGCGAGACTTGTGGCGCATTTTTTTTTAAAGCCCCCCCAATGGAATGGGGCCACAACAGGACCACCATCTTCTACATATTTATGGATTATAGATGGATTCATGCTCAACGCAGCAGTGATACTGTCATGACGGTGGTCTAGCTCATCTCCAAATGCTGTTAGTTCCTCTACCACATGATCCGGAGTTTCTGTGCTGAGTGTGGTTACCCTACTTGCCCTGGTACCAAGCGTACCAAGCCAGGATGTATAGATGGGGCCAGAAGGATTGCAGACCATTGGTTGAATGGGCAAATGCAACAGTCATAGAATTGTCAAGGAACGTCACTTGGCTCTTTTCCACCAGCAAAGTACCAGTGCTTGTGCCTGGGCTGGTTTCCGTGCTGTACTTTCACTGGTTTGAGAGACGAGCGATCACGTATCTGGATGTGGGCGGACCTTAGTCGGCGGACAGCGAATAAAACCACCATGGCGAACATGTTCTTCAAATGCAAACTCACTTTGAGGGCATATCTTACCATCCAGAACCAACTTGTTCAGCATCTGTGCTCAGCCCTGAAAGATCGTGATAAACAGCAATCACCTGCAGGACGGCTCGAAATGTATTTTCATCTATCCATTACGAATGTGTACCATTATGCGGCAGCACAGTAGGTTTGGTAGCTATCTGTACTGTTTCCCACCATCAGATCCCAGCCAATGTTTTTTGAATGACCTTTCAGTGATAAATTTCACCGTTGGGACCCAAGTTCAGCTTAGTGCACTCAGTGTTCACGGCTCGAAACCCACCTTTACCCTTTTGACATCTTTCCATTTATGACCATAGACCAGCTTTTACCTCGTCTCGGAAAGTTATTTGTCGGCACCGGCACCAGTATGTTTGGTGGAAAATGGCTATCTGTAATCTCCATTTTCTCAAAAAACACAGAATCGCCTCTACACAAAAACCATATGCTAAACAGAATCTAAATACAAACCTGAAGGCCCTTTCCAATACAAAACTGTTTCCCACATTCCAGATCTCCATCACGTATTAAACCAGAGAAATCCCGCCTACTTGCTTCACATGTGATCACCCTCAGCCTAAGGTACTCTTTGTGGACAGCCTAAGGTCTGGATTTTCTGTTGTCAGTCTGTTTTGCTGAATGTCTATGAATGGTCCCTAGAGACCCTAACCCCATTGCAACCCCAGTTCAGCTCAGTGCTCTCAGTGTTCATCGTGCAGCGCAACCCACCTTTACCCCTTGCGTGACAGGTCCCACGTTTCCAGACCAGAGAATTTATGACCATAGACCAGCTTTTCCTCGTCTCGGAAAAGTGCGGACCGGTTCAAGATTTTGGCGCTAGCACCGGCACTATGTTGGTGGAAAATGGCTATCAGAGATCTCCATTTCTCAAAAACACAGAATCGCCTCTACACAAAACCCTTATGCTAAACAGAAGCTAAATCCAAACCTGAAGGCCCTTCATCTCTGTTGATTAGCTTTAGCATGGAGAGACTAATTGTGAGTACTACACACTCTCCAGAGAATCCCACCTACTTGCACAGCTTCTATGTGATGGGCACCCTCAGCCTAAGGTATCTTTGGACCGCAGCTATCTGGATTTTGTGTGTTTCAGTCTGCTTTGCTGAATGTCTATACATCCATGCGGCGTCCAGGGACCCTAACCCCATTGCAAAGCAGTTACCCCGTTCTGCACGAGTCTTTCAGAGCAAGATATAGTTGCTGGATTAAAAAAGGGCTTGTGAAGCTTATAGCGCCGTGCCCTTCAGGAGCTATTGAGGAGCCTTCTTTTGAAGCGTTTAGTAGCTTTTAAGCAAGATATCCTTGCGTGTTTACCGACGCATACTGATGCCTTTCCCACAGGTTTCTCCTTGTGCCCTGTTTTTAAAATCGTTTGCTTCTAGACTCGCACTACAGTGATATGCTTGAGCTGGTTAGTTTGCATGTCAGAAGACCCCTTTATATCAAAGTAGGTAGTTCTGACCAGGTTAGGGAAGGGAGAAGATGCAGACCGTCTGGTTTGCAGGATGGGAAACTAACACAGGTACTCAGCTAGCACATCGATAGCTCTGGGTTTACACTAGTACCTATACCATACCACAATGCCTAGTCCGGAAAATGCCTTGCTGGGATATCTGCTGGCATTCCTGGAATTTGTTCACTTCCCATTGTTATTGTTGCATTGAGAAGGGTAAAAAAATACCCAGCCATACAGCAGGCACTGACCACTGAGGAAGGCCTGGAAGAGGACTAACGAAAACAGTGAATGGAAAAAAGTTGAGCAGTGGTGTCTACCTGTACACCCACAGTAAGTGTTTAAGTGAGTTCCTGTTGGAGATGGTTTGTGGTCCTTTGAGCTTTTAGACCACACTTTTCTGGGTTGTGTGTGTGTGTGTGTGTGTGTAAGAGAGAGAGAGAGAGGGTGGGTGGGTGAGGGAGGGTTGGCAGCTCTGACAGTGTGAAGGTGTGAGGGTGCACCTGAGTTAGGGCAGCGTTGTTTCCACATGAGAGAAGCAGGTCTCGGTTCTGCCTGCCTCCCAGAGTCGCACACACATTTTCTGCATGAAGGAGCAGCAGCTGGGTCCTTGTGCACGCGCACACACACTCACATACTCACAGAGGGTAACTGGGTTTGTGAGCGCTCTGCATTGCTGGAATGCTAGCAAGTGTGGGTGTAGCTCAGCATTATGTCAGAAGGCTTCCGAGCTCAGCTTGTGTCCTTGGGATCCCCTGCATGGCACACATTCACATTGTTCCTGCTCCGCTAATTACAAAACCTGAATCGGGCAAAACGCAAAAACTGCAGTGCAGAGGAGCTACGACTAGCTAAGTGGAAAACTTGTTTCAAGAAAAAACTCTCAAGTAGAAGATGAGCCAAGACGTGTTTGGACTGGATCTACCTTGTTAGGTAGCATTGTGCATTGCATGCATTGTGTCCGCATGCTGCCATCTTCCACACATTATCCGTTAAACGGATTCTCAAGTGATTAGACCTGCTTATGTGGTTTCGGACACTACAACTACAACTACAACTAGTATAACTAGCTAAATCAATAGTATACCCATCTGGAAGCCTGAATTATGTGCATTCTTTGGTCCATTTTCATAGAAAATAGTACATACAGTGTTCAAACCCTGCTGAAACATCCAGGAGGATGGTCTTGCTAGGTCTTTTATGGTGGAGGTGGTTGCGAACCTAGGGATCTACCAGGATTAAGCAAAAACAATGCCCAAGCTGATGGAGCAACTTAGCTGGTTGATTGTTATAAGTTATGTTAGCTGGCCTTCCACTACAGCTAACTTGAGCAAGCTAGTTAGCATCATCATGGTCATGCTAGCCGTCTAGCTAAAACATGCTAGCTATGCAAGTTAAAATATGTGTGGTAATGTTTGTTAAACAGCTTGGTCAGGCTGTTTGATGAGCTAAACCATCAAACGTGAATGACAACATACTGTACCGGTCAATCAGGTTAACTAGCTTAACCAGCTTGAGCTAACCAGGCTGTTTTTTTTTTTTAGCAGGGAAACTAATACTCCAGAGCAGAACTAAAAACTTAGTCAGGCACCAAGCATAATCTTGACCTTACTTTCCCCCCGGTGTAGACAAACAGCCAGGATTCAGTGCCCAAAGTTTTCTGATTTCATTATGAGCTGGAATTACCTCTCTGGTGTACCTAAGCTAGGTAATGGAGGCCTATGTCTGTAATTTATTTGGTTGTGTATAAGGAATAATGATAAAAGTGTGGACCAGGTCCAGGCTGTTACTGCGTTTTCCAGCTTCAGTAAGTAAAGCAAGTCTAAAGTGAACACTGCCTGACTACAAAAAGTCACGGTTTGGATTTACATAGCAAATACTGACGAGTTTTTGATTGGGTAACTTAATATGTGTCACCTGGCAACAGTTCTATTAACCCCAACCGAAGCTCATTTCTTACACAACCTCGTATAAGATGTTTGGGTGTTTCTGGGGAGGAAGAGATTATTGTCCCACATCAAGCAAGGAAAACGAATAAGTGGAGGATGAAATGACAGGAATCGGTTTGAGAACTGACCACCATAGGAAGCCCATTTGTTAGTGGAGCAAATAATTTTAAAATTTTTTTAAAAAGGTTTTATTTTGCTAGGGAACACAAGACTGGACTCAGGGCCAACAGAAAGGGGTCATGTGGTCTGAAGAGTCCAGGTAGTCCCTGTTCCAAAGTGATGGGCGTGTCAAAGTAAGAAGGGCAGCACAAAGTAATGCCCCCATCATGATCTGGAGGCAGTGTTACGATCTGGGGTTGTTTTAACTGGACAGGGCTCTGCAATACAGTAAAGCCAGCTGACCACATGAATGCACTGAATGACCAGGTTATCCCATCAATGGATTTTTTTGAATTCCCTGATGGCACAGCCATATTCCGAGATCCACCTGGCTCAGATGAAAGTGAAAGAGTGGTTCTGGGAAGCATGAGAGTCCTGACCCTAGCCTCATTGAAAGTCTTTGGGATGTGCTGGAGAAGGCTTTACGGAGTGGTTCGACTCTCACCGATGATCAATACAAGATCTCAGCCAAGAAAGAATGCAGCTCTGGATGGAAAGAAATATTGCGAAGCTGCATACGGTTGTTAGAACTATGCAACAGCGAATGCACGCTGTGCTCAAAGCTAAAGGCCGTCCAGTGAAATAGTAAAGTGGCGGTGTGGATTACTTTTAAGCTACATTAGCCTTGTAGCTCCCAAGTTCAAGCCCTAGAGGTAATCAAATACGTTCCAGAACAAACCGTTCCTGTTAGATCAGCAGTGAGGGATTCCCTTTGTAAGTAAATGTTCTTTAAGGTCCCCAAAATGAGACGGCAATTAAGAGCATTTAACTGTTGTCCACATTGTCCTCAGTTGTTAATTATGTTTAGCTATTAGCACCTTGCCCTTGCTAATGCCTGAGTGTGTGAGCGCAAATGGTTTTTCTTCGTGAGTGAGAGGCCTTTTAGTGAAGTGAGAGGGAGAGAGAGGCAGGGGGAGGGATGCTGTCTTTCAAAGGTCAATTAATTAGTTTTCAGGAGCGCTGGCGGTTTGAACTCGAGCTCCACGCACGCATATCAACTCGCATGCGAACGCACATTCATATTCATATTTGTAATCCTGCCTGGGTGGGGGGACTGACAGGTCTAGGTGGCATCTCGGGCTCCTTAAACGAGCATTATAATGATGTTCAATTATTAAAAAGTTCTGCAGTGCAGTGACACTCGAGGCTGCGCGTGCATGTGCGAGTCAGTGTGTGTTTGTTAGGCTGATTGCTCAGAAATGCTGAGGACGTTGCCCTGCCCTGCCTGCATCTTTGCTCCTCTTGACTCATGAGCCGCAGAAGCCCTAAAGAAAAGATTATTCTTGCAGCCTTCTAATGAAAAACTGTAGGTAAAATCTAGAGGGACTGTGATAAGTCACTCTCCGCAAGCAGGAAAACAGGCCTCAGTGCCTCAAGGCCGCTGTCTACAGTTCGTGAATGGAGGAAACTATAATGTTGAGTCGTTCCGTAATATTGATTCACCTTTTTAATTTACTATAACTGGACTGGGCTACAACAGCCAAATCTAATTCAACCTCCAGGTCCGGCAGCTTCTGTGAAAAGTGCTGGCTCATGCTTCTGTTAATCAGACTCTTCCACTGTGGGATTTATGATTGCACTTGTACAGTTATCCATAAAAATGTAATAGGTAGTCTTTAGGGAAAAAGAATGTTGTCCTTGTGTCATTGTCCAGTGCTGTCTGATATTTATATTGTGGAATAGTGTTGTGTGTTATTTATGTATTTTTATTAGTTTTAGTTGAGAATGTTGAAAAAGTCAACGTACCGTTCTTGACCTTTTATTCTTTGGTCAAATAATTGTGCTGATTCTTCAAAATTTTGCAGAATCATAGAACCCATATCTGAATAGGTACCTGTTTTCACTTATTATGTTCTTGAACCATTTTGCTAATATACCGTAATTTTATACTGTAATTTATGTAATGCTTATATGTTTTCAACCAGTCAGTATATAGTTAAACCAACCAGTCAATACACACTTAGCCAAACCACTCAGTGTGCACTCAGTCCAACCAGTCAGTATACAGTCAGTCCAACCAGTCAGTATACACTCAGTCCAGCCAGTCAGTATACACTCAGCCCAGCTAGTCAGTATACTCTCAGCCCAACCAGCCAGCATACACTCAGCCAAACCAGTCAGTATACTCTCAGCCAAACCAGTCAGTATACACTCAAATCAACCAGTCAGTACACACTCAAACCAACCAGTCAGTATACACTCAAATCAACCAGTCAGTATACACTCAGCCAAACCACTCAGTGTGCACTTAGCCCAACCAGTCAGTACACACTCAAACCAACCAGTCTGCATACGCTCCGCCCAACCACTCAGTATGCACTCAGCCCAACAAGTCAGTATACACTCAGTCCAGCCAGTCAGTATACACTCAGCCCAACTAGTGAGTATACACTCAGCCCAGCTAGTGAGTATGCACTCAGCCCAGCTAGTGAGTATGCACTCAGCCCAACCAGTCAGTATACACTCAGCCCAACCAGTCAGTATACACTCAGCCCAACCAGTCAGTATACACTCAGCCAAACCACTCAGTGTGCACTTAGCCCAACCAGTCAGTACACACTCAAACCAACCAGTCTGCATACGCTCCGCCCAACCACTCAGTATACACTCAGCCCAGCCAGTCAGTATACACTCAGCCCAGCTAGTCAGTATGCACTCAGCCCAACCAGTCAGTATACTCTCAGCCCAGCTAGTGAGTATGCACTCAGCCCAGCTAGTGAGTATGCACTCAGCCCAACCAGTCAGTATACACTCAGCCCAACCAGTCAGTATACACTCAGCCCAACCAGTCAGTATACACTCAGCCCAACCAGTCAGTATACACTCAGCCAAACCAGTCAGTATACACTCAGCCCAGCTAGTCAGTATGCACTCAGCCCAACCAGTCAGTATACACTCAGCCCAACCAGTCACTATACATGCAGCCCAACCAGCCAGCATACGCTCAGCCCAACCAGTCAGTATACACTCAGCCCAACCAGTCAGTATACACTCAGTCCAGCCAGTCAGTATGCACTCAGCCCAGCTAGTCAGTATGCACTCAGCCTAGGGAGTCAGTATACACTCAGCCCAGCTAGTCAGTATACACTCAGCCCAGCTAGTCGGTATAGCCAAACCACTCAGTATGCACTCAGCCCAACTAGTCAGTATGGGCTCAGCCCAGCTAGTCAGTATGCACTCAGCCCAACCAGTCACTATACGCACAGCCCAACCAGCCAGCATACGCTCAGCCCAACCACTCAGTATACACTCAAACCAAGCTGTCAGTATGCACTCAGCCCAGCTAGTCAGTACACACTCAGAGCCAGCCTTCAGAGTTAAAATACAACACTGATGATCCTATTAAATAAAATGAAATACTGAAATGTATAAACATATATTTTTTTGGCTGCAGACATCATTAGGCCTTCCTCCTGGGAGATCCTCTCTGAAAATATTGACCTCTCCAGACTAGAGATGCTGCTCCAGCAGACTAGCTTTGATTGCCAAATGAGTCTTTGGGGAGGTGGGGGTAGATATACAGATAAAGCTCGCTCAGTCCTCACCGGACCCCTCCGTCTACGAGGCTGAGAGACAGTGACGCTCTAGTGAAGGAAAAGTTCTTGTTCTATAAGTTGTGCTTAAGTCAGAACTCTTAAGCTCTTGTGCTGGAGTACGGCCTGTAAGAGTGTTATTTGCGGAGCGTGAAATAAGCTGGCGTCTGTAGCCGTTGCTATACGTGGTGGAGGGGATTACTATTCTGAGCAGGGGGTTTTTGCCCATGAAAAAATGCAAGTGAGACACTCCGATTTCTGACATAGATTTGTCAAAAAGTCCTTGGGGCAGATAGCATAAGGTGCTTCATGCATAGCAGTTGACTGATGGCTGAAATCTTAGCCATGGCTTAGAAAGGACTTTTGGCTATGAGAGATAAAGGGATATGCAGTAGGATGAATAAAAGTTTAAAATCCGTTTTAATTATTTTTGTCATTTTATTCAATAACAGCCAATACGATGTCAATATATTATGAAGCGTTGTCCAATAGACATCCAGAGTTACTTGCTGCTCTCTCTTTCTGTATTTTTTATATATTTTTATATATTTATGTATATTTTATTTATTTAAGTACTGCTGCTTGGGCGTAACTGGGTCCTTGAGTACCACAGTTTCATTCCCCCCTATGTACCACATGTGATGCCAATGACAATAAAGTCTCCTTGAATCCTTGAAGAGGTGTTTTATTAAATGATGAGGAATATAGGTTGAGGTGTGATGACCCAGTGGGTAATCCCCTGAATCTGCTGATCTTTTTTATTTATTTCTTTGGTCACATGACCAAACATTAAAGGAATAAATTGAAGAATTGAAATAATTGCTTTGTACTATGCAACTGAAAACCAGCAGATGATCCAACCATCAGAAGAATAGTTACACATATACAGGGGTTGGACAATGAAACTGAAACACCTGGTTTTAGACCACAGTCATTTATTAGTATGGTGTAGGGCCTCCTTTTGCGGCCAATACAGCGTCAGTTGGTCTTGGGAATGACATATACTGCGTCCTGCACAGTGGTCAGAGGGAGTTTAAGCCATTCTTCTTGCAGGATAGTGGCCAGGTCACTACGTGATGCTGGTGGAGGTTCGTCCTTCTTGGTGGTATGCTGACATTACTCTGGATACCGTGGCTCTTGATACATCACAAAGACTTGCTGTCTTGGTCACAGATGCGCCAGCAAGACGTGCACCAACAATCTGTCCTCTTTTTGGTATGTCACCCATAATGCTGTGTGCATTGCAGTATTTTGAGCAGAACTGTGCTCTTACCTGCTAACTGAACCTTCACACTCTGCTCTTACTGGTGCAATGTGCAGTTAATGAAGATTGGCCACCAGGCTGGTCCAATTTAGCCATGAGACCTCCCACACTAAAATGTCCCCCAACAGGGATGAAACTTGGCAGGTAGGTTTGACATTGTGAGACATGCCAATGGTTCAAGGTCCGCCCTTAGCCATACATGTGACGCAAGCCAGGACGGGCCTTGTTGCTGTACCTGATTGACCTTCAGCGAGCAGTGATGTCCTCCATGAGTCGTCCTGTTAGTGTCAACACCATTGGCAGACCGACGCAGGACCTCATGCATGCAGACCGTTACAACGACTGTCCTCAACACCACGTCAACACCACCAAAGACTGGAATGTTGTCGTACCAGACTGTCATGGACTGACTCATAATGGCACCAGGCCATCTCCAGTGGCACCTAACGAGTCCATGTGTGGAGGCACCGTGGTCAGCGCCATGGCGAACGGTTTGTTATCACGCGTCACACGTCCAGAAGGCCTGGTGTCACTCCACCTCCACACCTACCGCACAATCTGCAGGAACTGGGTGAGGATATTCAAGCTGCATGGGACGGGTTATCACAGGACACCATTAGGAACCTCTACAGCTTCATGCTGAGATGTCTGGCATGTTCCATCCATTATCCCTTTATCCCCACTTCCTTCCCAATAGCGCTGCAGTCCCACACCTCCTTCTGGGTGTGACTATTCTCTTGACGATGAGTGTAAATGTCAGCTTTTAGCTGTTTTTTTGAAAATACGTTACACTATTTGAAATGCTAGAATCTACTGCTGTCTTTTCATAAGCCTCTATATGTGTGAATTGATTTTAATTCATTTAATGCTTTAAAGTATCTTGAAATAGAAACATAGGAAGTGGTGTTTCGTCTCTCATCTACTTTTTCCTTGCCAGAAAAGACAGCTTAGGTAAAAACGTCTTCCCTCAGTGCACTCACTCACACTGAGACTGTCTACTTATAGTCATTTCTCATCAAGTTACCCCACCTCGGGATTCCAGCACCCCTTTAATGTAAGGCATGCTGGATCTTCACTTCATTATAACCTCTTATTTAATGTTGTACAGTTTCTGGGCTGTAAAGGAATCATCTGCGGCTACTGAACCCCTCAGAATTTCACTTATTAAAACTCCCTACAGATGATTTGAGACATTTCCATGTCTGCTGGGCTTGTGTTCTGTAGAACGGTGCTATCGGGCCAGTAACTCGAGCTTTGTTACTGCAGCTACACGTTACTTACGGCTTAAAAATCGTTTTTAATTTAAGCCAGGTTCACGTTTTGTGAGGAAAGCCATTCCATGCAAGCACCTCTGCTTCACAGTGACTGATGCAGGACATGGTTACAGTACAGTTACACATTAACAGAAGGTTAATAACAGTGGTTCCAGGACTTAAGTGCACCTTAAAGGTACGATTTGGCTGCGTGTGGCTCTGTGTGGTCAGCACTGTGATTACCTTCCACACACCCGTACACAGCCGCACTACAGTTGTTTTCGGTGTACCCGCTCTGATTTGACATATCAGTGCCATGTTTTCCCGGATTGGCTTTGGCAGGTCCTGTTCCGCTGTGATGCTAACTGTTTTCTGAGCTGTTGACAGGCTTTGCCGGACTCGCACGCACACACCAAGTCCTTCTGTCCACCTTCGATTCTTCCTCTTCGAGGCTGGCTGGTGAGATATTGAGCGGCAGCCGGGTAGCCTTTATGAGTCTTTATTCTGTCAGGGGACGTCATTACCTTTGATCCGCTACCCGTTGATGCCAGGAGTGTTAAAATAGCTTTGAGGCATACATCGTACTTGGACGTGTGGTGCTTCCTCCCATTAGTCTGGACGTGAAAGCTCTTGCTTTGAAATCTGTGCTAACACAGA
>JAMWET010002168.1:70000-85000 GCA_024036415.1 Prochilodus magdalenae | reverse complement strand
GTGTAAATGATATTTTCGGGGTCCACTAGAATCGATCTGCATGCTTCAGTTTTCACAAAACACAATACTTCTCTCATACCGTACATCTGTATTCACCCTGTGTCTGAAATGCTCTGTTAGAGCACCTGTGCCTTTAAGCCCCGCCTCCTAATAAGCCTAGTGCAGCTTGCCCAGTCTGTTGTAATTGGGCAACGGTGAGAATGGTACCCTAGTACTAAATCCTGCCCCTTCACCACTGTGGCTGCTCTTACAATGGCATCATGTCTGGCGTATCAGTTTGAGCCAGAGTCCGACGCTGAAAGTCCGGTAGAACAAGCTGGTTGATCCTCCTGCACTGGAGCAGAGTGGTGGGGTTTTGTGTTGTAGAGTGTTGTGTGAGGGCGTGCCAAGTTCGCCGGTAGGCGTGCAGTAAGGATCGCGTTAAGATATGACGTCACCTTTTAACAGGTGAACATGGGGCTGAACATGGGGCTGAAATTCCAACGAGGTGTAGAAGGCACCTGAGAAAAGTGCTTTCTATGGGAGAGAGTTTCTCCCTCTGCCGTGTACTCTGGGCTTTAGAGCTTTGTAGACTGTTTACATGCACATAAAGCCACAACACACAGAGAGAAAGCTGGAGAAGCAGAGGAGGTTATTATCAGTGAGTAAAATATATATTTATATTCTTTATGAAGGAGGCGAAAATGAAGCTGAGCTGAGCTACTTTGGCACCGCACATGTAACATGTCCCACAGGGCTGTTTTGCTGGCTGCCTGCCCATGACGTGTCTGACCGCTTAGCATGTTGGTGTTTGGGTATGAGAGGTGTCTGTGATGACCAATCTGTGCACTGCAGGACAACTGGCTCTTCACCAGCAACTGGACGTCTGATGTTTCCTTGCTGCACTTTAGATATACTGGCACTGTAAGAGAGATACAGCTGTGGGGACACTTCCAGCTGTAACTACCTGTAGATGTAAATTATTTATTTAATATAATTCAAATGATTAAAATGTATTTCATGTCTAATAAGTAGCAATATTATGCTATGTTTATTATTAACAATACTCACAACAATTGATAATAATAATAATAATAATAATAATAATAATAACAATAATAATAATGATGACGATGATGATGATGATGATGATGATAATAATAATGATGATAATAATAATAATGACAATAATAATAATAATAATAATAATAAATAATATATTTATATATAATTAATATTTATTAAGTTTTATTTATATTAGTTATACACACTTTAGTATTAAATATTTATAAAGGAATTATATTTTAACATCAAATACTATAATATGAAAATAAAATAAATTATTTGAAGTCATTTTTAAAAAGTATAAAATAAATAAATAAATAAATAATAATAAAAGTAAAAAATAATATTTTAAAATATGTGTAGCATTTTTATTACAATATTATTTTATTGGTTCAGTTTTTCTTAATAATTAATATTTTATTATTATAAACACTTGTATGTAGTAGTAGTAGTAGTAAAAATAGTAACACTAATAATAATTCTTGTAATAATAATAATAATAATAATAATAATAACAATAACAATGATAATGATAATAATAATAATAATAATAATAATAATAATAATAATAATAATAAAAATAGCATTTCATAATTAAAATGTTTTTTATATTAGTTATACAGACTTTAGTATTAAATATTTATAAAGGAATTATATTTTAACATCAAATACTATAATATAAAAATACAATAAATATATTTGAAGTAATGTTTAAAAAGTATAAAATAAATAAATAATTAATAATAAAAGTAAAAAATAATATATTTAAATATGTTTAGCATTTTAATTACAATATTATTTTATTAGTTCAGTTTTTCTTAATAATTTATTTTGTATTATTATAAACACTTGTATGTAGTAGTAGTAGTAAAAATAGTAACACTAAAAACAATAATTCTTGTATGTAGTAATAATAATAATAATAATAATAATAATAGAGTTAAAATGTCAGGTTTAAATTTTCATTTTAAAATATTAATTACACACAGTATTTAAAATGTACTCTGTTGTATAAGGAAAATATTAAGTATTGTCATATTTAAACAATAAATACAGACTTCTCTTCAAAAGTTTTGACCTCGGTCATCATTACACCACTAACTCTTCTCTCCACTAATATGATAATAATATTATAATGTAGGACCTCCTCTAAGTCGGTCTTCTCCCTGCATGCCCCCGCCACAGACAGGGTGTAAGACAATTAACCTAGCCTGAGGAGAGCATGCATGTCTGTTTGTGTGTGAGTGCACATGAGCGTGTGCTCTGCTCTGCCCGGGGTGTTTCCCTGGAACATCTGCTCTCGCAGTGGGCCGCGTGCTGTCGGCCTCTTCAGCGCTGCTCTCCTTCTCTAAACGCTGACTGTGGAGCCTGGTGAGAGGACATTAAGGCAAAGCTGTCCTGCTCCTCTCTTCTCCTGCCAGCGCTTCCTCTCCTCCTGCTGCCGCTGCTGTATTTTTAGCTCCCCACCGTTCCGTTGCTCTCAGGCAGGAGCTATACATTATTATTCAAATTGGATAATGGGTAAGCGGTGAATGCTCCTGTGCGGTAATGTGCTGTATCGAATTGCCTTGCCTGAAAGCATGGCTGCCCATTGTGCACCTGACCAAATTCTACATATACCTGTTAAACACCAAAGCTCACGCTGCCTTCATGCACAAAGCGGAAGACATGGCTGCCCCGGATGAGTGAAGCCACTGTGTCCGAACGGGAGCCGGCCTAGTGTAAAGAAGAGGATGGCATTTTGAGAGTGAGTCTCTTTTGGATGGAGAGGTCCAGCAGGTCTCAGAGTGTCAAAGTACAAGGGACTAAAAGTAGGCATTCGCTGCTGACCACATCAACGTCGCCAAGGACCGCAATGCTTCCTTCGTCGTCACTCCATTCACACATTACTTTAAATGTTCGTCTGTTTGTCCATCCCTTCACATGTTCCTTCAGTTTGTTGGTTTGTCCCTCTGTCTAGTGTAATATGTAAAATTGTACAGTGTGTTCTCTGGGACGCACAGTTAAGCTGCATTGATGCTGATCATTTTGTCATAGACATTTTAGGAGGAGTGAACTGTATTCACAGCAGAGGGTTCCTATAATGTCCCGGTCGTCTGTCATTGCTCACTAGCAGCTCAACACAGAGTCAGACCATTTCACGCACAGAGAGGCAACAGAGGGTCCAAAGTGAGGCCAATCATTCTCTGAGCACAGAGTTTTGAGGAATTTGTCTTCCGCATTCATGAAGTGAAACACACACATACAACACACTAGTGAACACACACACTAGGGGGCAGTGAGTACACTTACCGGAGCAGTGGGCAGCCCGGGGATCAGTTGGCTTTTAAGGGGCCTTGCTCGGTCGTTACTGTTGCTTCTGGGAATCAAACTGGCAACCCTCCAGCCATAAGGCTGATTCCCTGACCTCCAGCCCTGGCTGCACCGATGTGTAGTTATATTGATTGAGTGGATTTGCATTCGCTTGCATGAAAGAGAATACACTACCTAGGGTGATTAACACATTTTACGTGTCCCTGAACATTCTAAATAGATATCGTTCATTTTTCAGTATTTTACAATGTAAAAATGTGGTGTGTTTTTTTTTTTTTTTTGGTGGTCACATTAGATTTCTTTATTGTAGCTTCTTAACAACCTCTCTCTTTCACTTCTCCTCCTACTTCAGATTGTGTTGTACGGTATTTGCTTTAGGCCTAATTCCATTTCATCCGTTGCTGAAGGTGAAGGTAAGGGTTGTGCTGCACATACTATCTATTATTGAATCACAGTATTGACCCTTCACCTGCTGCTCTGTACTGCCTGTAAAACCAGCTGTGCTGATATGATGTGATCACTCTGAAGCATATCTCTGCTTTGACATTGTTTTGTTTTCCACAAAAAGTGAGAAGCTCTGATATTCCCGAAAACTATTCCCATATCAATTCTGCAGGTTTCATGAATTCCCCAAAAAATCCCATATCGCCCTGCCTTTTTCACAAAAGGTGACATTAAATAAGTTCTGTCATTCCCAAATGTTCCCATATCATCCTTCCTTTTCCACAAAAAGTGACGTAAATGAACTTATGTCATTCCTAAAAAATTCCCATATCGTCCTGGCTTTTCCACAAAAAGTGACGTAAATGAACTTCTGTCATTCCCAAAATATTCCCATATCATCCTGGCTTTTCCACAAAAAGTGACGTAAATGAACTTCTGTCATTCCCAAAATATTCCCATATCATCCTGGCTTTTCCACAAAAAGTGACATAAATGAACTTCTGTCATTCCCAAAATATTCCCATATCATCCTGACTTTTCCACAAAAAGTGACGTAAATGAACTTCAGTCATTCCAAAAATATTCCCATATCATCCTTCCTTTTCCACAAAAAGTGACGTAAATGAACTTCTGTCATTCCCAAAATATTCCCATATCATCCTGGCTTTTCCACAAAAAGTGACATAAATGAACTTCTGTCATTCCCAAAATATTCCCATATCATCCTGGCTTTTCCACAAAAAGTGACGTAAATGAACTTCTGTCATTCCCAAAATATTCCCATATCATCCTGGCTTTTCCACAAAAAGTGACATAAATGAACTTCTGTCATTCCCAAAATATTCCCATATCATCCTGGCTTTTCCACAAAAAGTGACGTAAATGAACTTCAGTCATTCCAAAAATATTCCCATATCATCTTGGCTTTTCCACAAAAAGTGATGTAAATGAACTTCTGTCATTCCCGAAATATTCCCATATCATCCTGGCTTTTCCACAAAAAGTGACGTAAATGAACTTCTGTCATTCCCAAATTATTCCCATATCATCCTGGCTTTTCCACAAAAAGTGACGTAAATGAACTTCTGTCATTCCCAAAATATTCCCATATCATCCTGGCTTTTCCACAAAAAGTGACGTAAATGAACTTCTGTCATTCCCGAAATATTCCCATATCATCCTGGCTTTTCCACAAAAAGTGACGTAAATGAACTTCTGTCATTCCCATATCATCCTGGCTTTTCCACAAAAAGTGACGTAAATGAACTTCTGTCATTCCTAAAATATTCCCATATCATCTTGGCTTTTCCACAAAAAGTGATGTAAATGAACTTCTGTCATTCCCGAAATATTCCCATATCATCCTGGCTTTTCCACAAAAAGTGACGTAAATGAACTTCTGTCATTCCCAAAATATTCCCATATCATCCTGGCTTTTCCACAAAAAGTGACGTAAATGAACTTCTGTCATTCCCAAAATATTCCCATATCATCCTGGCTTTTCCACAAAAAGTGACGTAAATGAACTTCTTCTGTCATTCCCTGGCTTTTCCAAAAAAGTGATTCCCTGTCATTCCCATATCATCCTGGCTTTTCCACAAAAAGTGACGTAAATGAACTTCTGTCATTCCCATATCATCCTGGCTTTTCCACAAAAAGTAAGGTAAATGAACTTCTGTCATTCCCAAAATATTCCCATATCATCTTGGCTTTTCCACAAAAAGTGACGTAAATTAACTTCTGTCATTCCCAAAATATTCCCATATCATCCTGGCTTTTCCACAAAAAGTGACGTAAATGAACTTCTGTCATTCCCATATCATCCTGGCTTTTCCACAAAAAGTGACGTAAATGAACTTCTGTCATTCCCATATCATCCTGGCTTTTCCACAAAAAGTAAGGTAAATGAACTTCTGTCTTCCATATCATCCTGGCCCACAAAATTCCCAAATATCTGTCATTCCCATATCATCTTGGCTTTTCCACAAAAAGTGACGTAAATTAACTTCTGTCATTCCCAAAATATTCCCATATCATCCTGGCTTTTCCACAAAAAGTGATGTAAATGAACTTCTGTCATTCCCAAAATATTCCCATATCATCCTGGCTTTTCCACAAAAAGTGACGTAAATAAACTTCTGTCATTCCCAAAATATTCCCACATCATCCTGGCTTTTCCACAGAAGCTCCTTGATGTCACCTTATGTGGAAAAGGCAGGATGATATGGGAATATTTGGGGAATATTTTCCCCAATCCTATTAATAAAAACAACCAACAAACAACAAAATAAGAGACAATATGATCTAGCAATCATCTTAACTTCTACACAGAGCTAAAAAGCCTTGTCCCTGTGCGGTGACTCAGGACGTGAACCTCTCAGGACAGTGTAGGTGTATATTCTCTCATTGTATTATTTTTAACGTGAGCATTGTAAGTCTACATTTAGTACCACCAATTTAAAATTCCACTATAAATAACAAGCCCAGTTTTAGACGGTTCATTCCTCAGTCTGCATTGATGTTCTGCGTTCCAGAGCAGGCACTTAAGTTTGCCCAGACTGTCTCTGCAATTCACAATTATTTACGCTTGCTTTGTCCTCTCCTGTTATTCCAGGCTCTTCCTGTATACAACCATTCACGCCCATATCTACCGATATGCCATGGCTGAATTAAGCCAAATGGAGGGCCATTTGGATCTCTCTCTGTATGGAGGGGTAATAAGCCTCTTAGAGACGCGGCGCGTGTGGGAGTAGGGAATGACTTAGAACGGTATTACCACTGCTTAAAGAATGGCATTATGGGCCAAATTATATTGTCAAGGCTATTGCAGTTTTGCCGGGCACAAATGCACACTCAATTATGTGTAGGCAGAGGGCAAACAGTTAAAGTAGCGAATAAGGATCGCGTAATGAAAAGAGTCATGCAACACATCTTCCGTATGTTGGAGTGATTCCCCATATTATTTCCCAGTCCAGCAATGTATGCTGTGAGCTAGCTTAAACATTACTTAGGCTATAGGTTTTTATATGATTGCACATCGTCGCACATGGTGTGACTCATCGCTGACATAAAGAACAGTCACTGCTGAATTGACATATGCAGACTTGCATCCGGTCCAAATTGCACTAGCCTACAGGCAATAGCCTGGCATTTAGGACATGATAGTGTGGCTGATAGTTTACATCCCTGCTGGAAAAAAGACAACAGACCACCATGCAAGATAGATTGTGCGGATCTGATGCGGGTTTAGCTGGTCACCCAGCATAGCCATGGTGAAAATGCGTAAATGTGAAAATAATAAATGTGTATGGGGACACTATACTAGTATGGAATTCAAATAATAACCCATCCCATATAACACATACATGATTACTCTACTCACTTAATCGATAAGAGTAATGGATGACATTCGTCAGGTGGGAGCTTACTAATTGACTAGCATTTGGAGTCACAAGACCTTGGTAAACCAAAGAAATGAAAGGGATCTCTTTTGGCAGAGACCCATGTGAGCCATGTAGGTTTCCGACCAGGTATTGTGCTGGACGGTGGACCGGAAGGTGAAAACCGGACTGTCTAGCCTAAAACTGGACGTGTGGACACCCTTTGATTTGGCTGGTACACCAACCAGGCTCTTCTATGCCATGGCAAGCAAACAGTAGCATTAGCCTAGCATTTAGGTAATTCTGAGGCTGATATCTTACAAGCACTAGCGTTAGCATAGCATTTGGGTCATTCTAAGGCTGATATCTTACAAGCACTAGCGTTAGTCTAGAATTTGCATCATTCTGAGGCTGATGTCTTACAAGCACTAGCGTTAGCCTAGCATTTGGGTCATTCTGAGGCTGATGGCTTACAAGCACTAGCGTTAGCCTAGCATTTAAGTCATTCTGAGGCTGATGGTTTACAAGCACTAGCGTTAACCTAGCATTTAGGTAATTCTGAGGCTGATGGTTTACAAGCACTAGTGTTAGCCTAGCATTAAGGTCATTCTGAGGCTGATATCTTACAAGCACAGCATTAGCCTAGCATTTAGGTCATTCTGAGGCTGATATCTTACAAGCACAGCATTAGCCTAGCATTTGGGTCATTCTGAGGCTGATGGCTTACAAGCACTAGCGTTAGCCTAGCATTTAAGTCATTCTGAGGCTGATGGTTTACAAGCACTAGCGTTAGCCTAGCATTTAAGTCATTCTGAGGCTGATGGCTTACAAGCAGTAGCATTAGCCTAGCATTTAGGTCATTCTGAGGCTGATGGCTTACAAGCAGTAGCATTAGCCTAGCATTTAGGTCATTCTGAGGCTGATGGCTTAAAAGCAGTAGCATTAGCCTAGCATTTAGGTCATTCTGAGGCTGATGGCTTACAAGCACTAGCGTTAGCCTAGCATTTAGGTCATTCTATAGCTGATGGCTTACAAGCACTAGCATTAACCCAGCTTTTAGGTCATTCTGAGGCTGATATCTTACAAGCACTAGCGTTAGCCTAGCATTTAGGTAATTCTGAGGCTGATGGTTTACAAGCACTAGCGTTAGCCTAGCATTTAGGTCATTCTGAGGCTAATATCTTACAAGCACTAGCGTTAGCCTAGCATTTGGGTCATTCTATAGCTGATGGCTTACAAGCACTAGCATAACCCAGCATTAAGGTCATTCTGAGGCTGATATCTTACAAGCACAGCATTAGCCTAGCATTTAGGTCATTGTATTAAGGCTAGTTAATAGCTTACAACGCCACTAGCAAAAACCTCTATTCTGAATTTTTGGTTCATTTGAGTTGAGGCTACATAATTCTTACACCTGTTACTGCGTATTCTGTTTTTGCTGGTGGGCAAATTCAATCCTAGTTTGTGAAAAACAAAAGGTGATGACAACAACATGAATTTAGCTTTGCTCTTTACATGAATCTTGCACTACAAGTCTTTGTTGCAGTTCCACAACCAGCTTATTTTGTATTATTGACATACCAGACTGCAGACTGATTGAATATCTATACAAGCACAGCTGAAATTTCAACCTACCATTCAGGTAATTCAGAGGCATGATGGTTTACAAGCATCATCAGAACTGATTAGCCAAAATAAAAATAATATAACTCTGACTCTGGCTGATTCAGATTTTCAATGACAGCCATTAGTGCCCTAGCTCATTGTATCCAGGTCATTGCTGAGGTGATTATAAAAAATCAGCCCTACGCTGGGAATGCTTAAACACTGGAGGTTGAAAAAAGCCGACCGTGTTTGCAGGGTTAATGCGGGACGAGTCAGGACGGCTTTGCTGCGGCAGTGTCGACAAGAGCCTCCAAACTTACAAGCACCTCAATTAGCCTATGCATTTCAAAGGCAAAAGCAAAAACGGAATAGTTTATAAGTGAACCTGACCTCTCAATTAAAAATCTATTGTATCTGTATTTTGAAGAAAGAGGTCCAAGCTTTAATGACTCGTTTAGAGTTCTAACATGAAGCTTTGTGGCTGGACCCGGCAGCTCTAACGAATGACTTTCATTACCTGGCACTGGCCTTTAGAACAGGGCATCGATTTCTTTGTTCTTTCCTTTTTTGTGAGACTCATGGAGCGCACCGGTCAGAAAGAAACAGGAGGGTGGAGCAGACTGAGAGGGAAAAAAACAAACCCACATACACACTGTGTTCCATGGGGTCAATCGCTAGGGCAAATGTCAGCACGAGCCAAGCCCCAGGGTGGTCAGCAGTTTGTCCTTCCATTCTGAACAGGCTGTAGAAGCGACGAGAGGGGCCCTCCATGATTGTCATTTAATCTCCACCCTGCTCGACCAGTATGGCCATTATATGGTCAGCAGCTTAATGCCACAAAGGCACGTTAAACAAATAGCTTGACCAGACATGCTAATTCACAACAGTGAATGGAAGAATAGTAGTAGCTTGACATAAATGCCTACAAAACACCTGTTACTGCGAATAGCTCGTTTCTGGACTTAGACATAGATCTGAAAACTGATGCTGAGGTTAATGAGCTGATTGGCAACAATGAACTCTCTGTCCACTGTGTCACTGTGATGTACAGTGGGGAAAATAAGTATTTAGTCAGTCACCAATTGTGCAAGTTGTCCCACTTAAAAAGATGAGAGAGGCCTGTAATTGACATCATAGGTAGACCTCAACTATGAGAGACAAAATGTGGAAAAAAATTGAGAAAGTCATTATTTCCAAACAGATTTTTTTCAACACCATTCTATTTGCAAATAATGGTGGAAAATACTTATTTGGTCAATAACAAACAAGCAGATTTCTGGCTGTCACAGACCTGTAACTTCTTTTTTAAGAGGCTCCTCTTTCCCCCACTCATTACCTGTATTAATGGCACCTGTTATGCTCGTTCAAGTATCCCACTGTCCTGCTGTTTGCCTAATTATAAAAACTCAGCCCTACGCAAAACAATGCTCCACTATGGTGAAGACGAAAGAGTTGTCGGAGGACACCAGACATGAAACCGAATTGTAGACCTGCACCAGGCTGGGAAGACTGAATCTGCAATAGGCAAGCAGCTCTGATGTGAAGAAATCTACTGTGGGAGCAATAATCAGAAAATGGGAAAGACCTACAAGACCACTACTTAATCTCCCTCGATCTGGGAGCTCCACGCAAGGATCTCAGCCCGTGGGGTCAAAATGATCACAAGAACGGTAAGGAAAAAAATCCCAGAACCACAAGGGGGGAATCTAGTGAATGAACCTGACAGGAAGCTGGGACCAACGTTACAAAGGCTACCATCAGCAACACACTACGACGCCAGGACTCAGAAAGAGACCGTGGTCCCCCCTGCTTTAAGCCAGTCCATATCCAGAGTCTGAACATTTGCTAGAGAGCATTGTGGATGTCCAGAAGAGTACCGGGAGAATGTCATATGGTCAGATCTAAACCAAAGTAGAACTTCATTACCTAAAAACACAACTCGTGTCGTGTTTGGGAGGAAAGTGAATGCGGAGTTGCATCCAAAAGAACACCATACCAACTGTGAAGCTTGGGGGGGGGGTTGGCAACATCATGCTTTGGGGCTGTGTTCTCTGCAAAGGGACCAGGACGACTGGTTCCGTGTACAATGAAAGAAAATGGGGGCCATGTATTGTGCAGATTTTGGGTGAAAACCTCCTTTCCCATCAGCAAGGCACATGAAGATGAAACGTGGCTGGGTGTTTCAAGCATGGACAATGATCCCAAGCAAACACTGCCAGGGCATGAGCGCCAAAGGAGTGGCTTCGGAAGAAACATTTCAAAGTCCTGGAGTGGCCTAGCCAGTCTCCCGATCTCAACCCCATCGAAAACCTTTGGAGGGAGTTGAAAGGTCCGTGTTGCCCGCCGGACAGCCCAAAACATCACTGCTCTAGAGGAGATCTGCATGGAGGAGTATGGGCCAAAATACCAGCAACAGTGGTGTGCAACCTTGTGAAGCACTTACAGAAAACGTTTGACCTCTGACCTCTGTCATTGCCCAGACAAGCTTATCAAACAAAGTATTGAGATGAACTTTTGTTATTGACCAAATACTTATTTTCCACCATTATTTGCAAATAAATTCTTTAAAAATCAGACAAAATGACTTTCTCAATTTTTTTCCACATTTTGTCTCTCATAGTTGAGGTCTACCTATGATGTCAATTACAGGCCTCTCTCATCTTTTTAAGTGGGACAACTTGCACAATTGGTGACTGACTAAATACTTATTTTCCCCACTGTATATGATACACAGTAAACTGAAAATGACCAGTGTCTCTAGGTGTACAGGTTCTGGGTCTGTGTTGGACCAGAATTCCTCAGCTCTGTTTAATTCTCTACACTACTGGAACCATGTCTCCCAAACTCCAGATCAGATATTGTATTAGATCTGTTATTTAGAAAATCACTAATGACCTCCAGAAGCCTGTTTTTAGAACCATGCTCGCTGTGCGTTTCACCCCAGCCACCACTCGCCAGTCTCTCTGTAGGTCACTTGGGGTCATCTTACGGTAGTTAAGGGGTATTAGAATGAGGTGGCCCTCATCACGGTCAGTAGAGAGTGGGTTTGGCCCTCTGCCAGTCTGTAGCTGTGTTGTCCTGTGTGTTGGCTGCTGGACCTTGTTCTTATGAACCAGACGCTCACTGTATCTGCCAGTGAATCTAGAACCCAACCTTCTGTTTCTCACTAAGAACCGGCTGTACATGTGAAGATGCTGGTTTAAGAAGAACCTGGAGTTCTCTCTTATTCATTTCCATATATATATATATATATATATATATATATTGAGATACATATCCAGAAGTTGTGTCTCTCATTGTGTCTCTGGTGTTGGTTCGAGTTGTAGAGGTTTGTAATGGTGTCCTGTGATCATCTACGGTATTTAGCTGATGCTCTTATCCAGAGCGACTTACAAGGTTAACTGTATTACAGGTGGGCCAATGTAGTGTTAGGAGTCTTGCCCAAGGACTCTTATTGGTGTAGCACAGCATAGTCACCCAGACCGGGAATCGAACCCCAGTCTCCCACATGGGACGGTGGCTTCCTGGTGAGTAGTGGTGTTATCCATTGTGCCACACCAACCACTGATCAGCCATCCATGCAGCTTGAACATGGTTAATGAATGAGGCTCAGTGTTTGTCTGGGGATGCACAAATGAAGGGGTGACTGGCAGCTACAAACAGGTGGTCTAGCTTGCCAGCTTTCACTGACTGAAATGATTTTGTGTGGGCGGGGCAAGATACACCACCCTTGTGACTGGTTAGGAAACGCTTGCTGAAGATTAGGACCACCCAGTTTACATAAAGAGGAACATGGCCCAGAGACACAGGATTCATGTAATTAGAAAGACGACACAGCTTCAGGTTCCCTGGGGCTTCAAGGTGACTTTGTGGGTTGTCTCTTCAGCAACCACACCGGGCATCTTTTCATTTTCAGCCCTAATGTGGTGCAGATTGAAAGGCCTGCATGTACGTGATCTCAGCATTTATTCAACAACTGAATGTACAGCCGTCTGCCGTCTTCAGACCAGGCTCTTCACATGGAACGCTTTTTAGAGCAGTCCTCGTTTAAGAAAGGGACTGCTGCCCAGGTTGCAGGGTGTTAGCGTCTGGAGGCTGTAGCAGTTAGTAACTGTAGACACGCTCGCCTGGAGCGGAAGTGTGTTGGGAGCGAGAGAGAAAACAGGACGTATAGATTTGGCAGCGTGTCTGTCACAGTGAGACAGATGAAAGCCGTGTGAATAGGGTGGGATGAGCCATGACGCTGGCTTATGTCTCATAGCCTAACTCCTCTTCATCCCAGCCAGTGTTTACACACACACTTGCGCTCACTGTGCCAGCCAGCGTGACTCTCCGGTACTTCAGGGGAAAATCTAATTTGCACTCTTTCCCCCTTTTAGCTAAAATGTAGTTGGCCAATGCATGGGTTTCCTAAATTTGACTTATTAAAGACACATAATGCAGTTTACATATCTGCTGTGATTTATTCTCTGGATTGTTTATTATCATTTCTTAAAAAAGTCAAGGTATCATGGTGATGGTATCTCACCGCCCCGGGTACTGTTTTGTTAAGGCCTCTTGTCAGCCCCCCTCTCCCTCTCCCCCTCCCTTCTCCCCCTCTCCCACCCAGTTCTCTTCACCAAATGCTGGGAGACCTTTGCTTTATGACCTAATATACAGATGGGAAATCTGGGCCGATGCAGGTATCCCATATTTTGCATGTACACATCTCTATATATCATCTATAAAGGTCAAAACAAGGCAAGGTCAAAGTCCAAAGGTCCCAAAGTCATATAGAGCCTTTGTCACAAAGCCCCTTTACAGAGAATCCGGGTCTAAGCCCCCTAGTGAGCAAGCCAAGGGCGTCAGCGCCATGGAAAACTCCCTCAACACCTCAAAAGCTCGTACCACAGCCGTCACAAGGATAAACCTGTACAGTTATGACATTTAAAAACATATCAGACAGTCCTAGTTATCAGTCTGATGGTGATCATTTCTGAAAAGCAGTCATCAGCAGATACAGATATGGCCCTGATATCATCACGCGTAGTTCCACTTACGCTATCAGCCGGATTCTCAGTTTATCGCCATCGCTGCGATGGGCAGGTGAGACACGTACAGGGCACATACATGTCCGTACTGCAGTTTCCTCTGGTCTGCAGTTCGTCTCAGTGCTTCTCGCTCTGCTCCTCCAGGCTGAAGGTGTAACTCAGTGGTGAGTCTGGTGTCTGTTGTTGTCTATGTGTGTGGCAGTACTCAGCCAGCTCCAGGCTCAGCGTCGGGGTGAACTGTGTTATCCCGAAGCGTTCCGGCTCCTGGGAGGTGAAATTTAAGGGTGGTATAGTGGGAGCAAATCCAGGTCCTTCAGAGTAACAGAGTAAATCACACTGGTCAATAGTGCCCAGTGAACTGTGATCGGGGCCTGTGGGAGCGCTGCAGCAGCAGGGTTAATCAAGACTGCCTTTAACTCTTTAAGACCCTGCCAGGTTTTCCATTCCTGCTTCCATACTTTATGTCTGTCTGTCTGTCTGTCTATCTGTCTGTCTATCTGTCTGTCTTCTAACTCTTTAAGACCTGTTCTGCCAGGTCTTTGTCCATTCTGTTTCTGTCTGTCTGTCTGTCTGTCTGTCTGTCTGTTTCTGTCTGTCTGTTTCTGTCTGTTTCTGTCTGTTTCTTTCTTTCTGTCTGTCTGTTTCTGTCTGTCTGTCTGTTTCTGTCTGTTTCTGTCTGTCTGTTTCTGTCTGTTTCTGTCTGTTTCTTTCTTTCTGTCTGTCTGTTTCTGTCTGTCTGTTTCTGTCTGTTTCTTTCTGTCTGTCTGTCTGTTTCTGTCTGTCTGTTTCTGTCTGTCTGTCTGTTTGTTCTGTCTGTCTGTTGTCTGTCTGTCTGTCTTTCTGTCTGTTGTTTCTGTCTGTCGTCTTCTGTTTCTGTCTGTCTGTTTTTCTGTCTGGTTTCTTTCTGTTTCTTTCTGTCTGTTTCTGTCTGTTTCTGTCTGTCTGTTTCTTCTCCTGTTCTGTCTGGTCTGTCCTGTTATCTGTCTGTTTCTGTCTGTCTGTTTCTGTCTGTCTGTTTCTGTCTGTTTCTTTCTGTCTGTTTCTGTCTGTTTCTGTCTGTCTGTTTCTTTCTGTCTGTTTCTGTCTGTTTCTGTCTGTCTGTTTCTGTCTGTCTGTTTCTGTCTGTCTGTTTCTGTCTGTTTCTGTCTGTCTGTTTCTGTCTGTCTGTCTGTTTCTGTCTGTCT
>JAMWET010002168.1:47500-67500 GCA_024036415.1 Prochilodus magdalenae | reverse complement strand
AGCTTTACCGTCGCAGAGCCACGTTCCTGATACTAACCCAGATGGGTCACGCCAGCGCCATTCTGGATGCTGACATATGAACTTAACACTAAACCAAAATCACCCCTCCCTTCAGTGCTCCCTTAGAAGCTACACCACTTCCCACCTCCACCTCCTCATCCCTTTACATGCCTCTCAACTCTCCCTAGAGCTGAAATCGGCTTATTCGCCAGCTTTTTGTTCCAGGTTTCCCATTACATCCTAAATTGTGCAGTAGTTTCATCATGGCGCCTCAGGATGTAACTGCTGCACCGTTTAAGGTGGAACAGGATTTCTTTTAGTTTACAGTCTAAACAAGAGGCTGGTGAACAGGAAGCTACTCTCTCCTGATCTAAGCACTGCATTCTCAGTCTTTCTTCTTTAGATTTCTTGGCCATCTCTCCTTTTTGACAACGCATTGACTTCTGGACATAACCCCCTCTTTTCACCCATCCTGTGCACAAGCATTCCCACCCCCCAGGTTGCTCATTGGCTGAAACATAACACAACTGTGATGCTCTACCCGAGCCACTTTTCCATTTACAGAGCCAGGCTGTGTTTGTATTGTGCACACGGAATGCATGGCTAGCAGACCGTGTGACCAAATTCTGGAATCTGGGTGAATCGATTGTGAACTGAGCAGAACTCAGATTAAATAGAACCCTGGTTTCCCTGGTTTCTCTCTCTCTCTTCTTGAGTTTAATTTTTAGTCATATTCAATATCAATGTCATATTTGGTCAGGGTCTTTATGGGTGGGTAGGTTGGGTCTCTCTCTTGCCCCCCCATAACTCAGCACAGTGTTAGCCAACATGGCAACATTAGCAGACATAACAGAATCAGTAGTTAGTGTTCTCCTCCAAGCATGTTGAGCTGCCCAGTTTTAGCCGCAGAGTTCAGTTACATTAACCTTACAAACTTACTGAGTAGTTCTCAAAGTCATCCTAATCTGTGAAAGAGTGAGTGCCTGAAAGGATGTGTAGAGTAAGGGAGAGATTTAGAGAGAGTGAAAGATAGTAAGGGAGAATATGTGGAGCATATTGTGCAGGTGCCCTGCCAAAAGATTAGTTCTACTAATCAATAAGCATAAGGTCATTTCCATCTTATTACTCCAGCAGAGCAATTAAAGTGACCTATTAGTGGCCGGCAGTGGGACACCCGGTGCAGAGAGAAAGAGGAACCGGAGAAAGGTCAGTAGCCGCTCTGGGTCAAGGACATTCTGCTGCTAACTTCATAAATGTCACTCATCACTAATTTGTTATAGCGAAGATGAAATTAAATAGGGGCTTGGCTGCAGCCTGCACCAGCACAGACACTGGGGAGTGATGTCTTCTCAGAGACAGCGGGTTACTGAGGGTTATAGAATATTATCATTATCTGTCTATTTAAGTTCAATTATTTTAATTGTTTAGTTGTGAAGCTGCTCGGCTGGTCTGAGTGCCAAGGCTGGGTCTCTGTTCCTTTAGTATTAGTCTACAAGGCTAATCATCAGTGCAAGTTCTGACTCTGGTCCAGCTCTGTATTCAAATCAGTTATTGAGTGGAGTACTTACTTCTGTGTCTTCTGACTTACTACTCCGGAGATAATCATTACTGCACTGTATAAATAGTCGTTTAGGGATATACCTGACTGGGACCCAAGAGTCCTTCAATAAAGCCATCGTCCAGTCTTTCGTGGCCTCCTGACTCTCTCTTTTGTCAAGTAGCAGCTATTGCTGCTAAAGAATGCCAGCAAGGAGAGCCAATCAATGGCCGATTCTACCCTCCTACTTGTATAAACTGACTGCAATATATTTTTCATGATCCCTCATTATGCTTGGTATTAGTTTTGCTATAGGGCTGCACAGTATATCGTTTCAGCATCGTCATTTCAACGTGCACATGCACAGTACTCACATTATAGGACGTCCAAAGTTAGGTAGCTCATATTAAATAATGCATGTCATGGTACAACTTATTTTCTGCTTGTTACAGATGAAAAGCTTGCACGGTTCCTGGCCTCTGATTTCAATTCAATTCAATTCAATTCAATTCAATTCAATTCAATTCAATTCAATTCAATTCAATTCAATTCAACTTTATTGTCATTATACCAATACAGGGTTGTATAGTATAACGAAACACGGTCAGCCTCCTTCTCCAGTGCTATTTATATATATATAAATAGTGTAGTGCAAAGACAAATAGACAAAAACAATGTGTGCAAACAGTACAGTATGTGTACAGGACATGTGCAAAGAGTAGCGCAGTATCAGTAAGTATGTGGTTTAAACAGTATGGATATATAAAGTGTACAGTGCAGGTGGGAAAATAGCAGCTTAATGCTTTAAGGCTACACGGAGAAGAGTAGTCAAAGTGCTCACCTGCTATCGTGTTTGGTGTATTAAAATGATAGAGCATTAATGTTTCTAAATAATGCAGTTCACAGTTAAAAATCCTAAATAGATTTTCTAGACATGCACCGTAATCAAATTATTTGGCCGAAACTGAAGAAAATGCAACATTAGGCTGAAGGCCGAATACCGCACACGTTTTTTCGCGGTGTTGCAAACAGGCTAAATCCCAGCTAGCAGGTGGATGCGGATATGGCACTGCTGGCCCACTGTCGGCACTGGCAATTTGTTGGGAGCCGAAGGTGGCCTGCATATTTACAACATGCATTTGGCCCACCTGTCCCAAAACAGAGCTGGTCCACTTGTGGCACCGATACAACAGAGTTGCCTACTTTTAGCCAAGACGTGGCCCTAATAATGATCATATGTGGCCCGCGCCTTGCTAACGTGAGTGATCCACCGAAGTGGCGTCAATCCACCTGGCAAGTCGGCCAGATGAAAATGGGGAATGTGGGCCAGATTTGGTCTTGGTTTTCAAAGTAACACTGTCTGCTGTCGTTCTGTGGCTGTAGTGCTTATTGAAGCTAATGGTCTAGTTTACTGCCTCTTCACAAACTGTCTGCATTCCAGCTGAAAGATATGCATTGTGAAAGCTCGGCCTGTAACTTTGGCAGAGATAACTGACTGTTAGCATTTGTCTGTTTATCTAAAAGCCCGGCTGCCTTTCTCAGGTAAATCTCAAGCCAGAACTACTGTGTCTTAATATGGCTTTAGCCATATTAGCGCGGTGCGCTGTGATGCGCTTGAGAACTGAATTGAGCTCGGGGTCATAGTGATGCACTGTGTCAGTACTGGTGTATCACGTACCACCATTAAACAGAGATTTAGAATTTTTGGATGCTGCATGATGTGAATCCTGTCCAATATACGGTGGGCTTAGAGGTCTTCAACTTAGCTAATGTTTCTAGCCTAGATGCATCAATCAATCAATCAATCAATCAATGTTTATTTGTATAGGGCTTTTTACAACCAACGTTGTCTCAAAGCAGCTTCACAGAAAATCAGTTTGTTTTATATAAGAAAAGGAAAAAAAACCCCACAAAATTAATGTACAAACATTTAAGGGTGGGGGGGTGGGGAAGAACCGGGTCCAAGCCCCCCTTGAGCAAGCCAGAGGCAACAGTGGCGAGGAAAAACTCCCGTGAGTAAGGAGGAAACCTCGAGAGGAACCAGGCTCAAGGGTGGAACCCAACCTCCTTAGGTCGAACCCGGGTCACCTCAAACCTTTCAGCTGGACTTCGTCACCAGTTCATTCGTTCTGTAGGAGCTGAGTGTAGCTTGAGTTTGAGCTTGTTGTTTCTCGGCACACTACAGTGTAGTTAAAGGACCGCATGCATTAAGCTGTGTGTCATCTTGTATATGGCAATTTACCAGGATATGTGTTGATTTTACAATAATGACAGTCAACCATCTAGTACTCAACACTGCGCCCATACCACTAGGCTCTATGCGTTCAGGTCCTTTCATCTGTGAGAAGTGCACCATCACCGTGTTTTGCAGAGGGTGATCCTGACCGATCTTTTTGTGATTAGCTTATGGGATGGAGTCTGTAAAGAGCGTCCAAGCCTTTACTGTGTCAGGCGGTCAATGCTGCGATCAATGTAGCCAACAGAGTTATGCTGCTAGCAGCGTTAATTGGCTGTTCTCACTCCGAGGGGTGGGCAAGGTGAGAAAAGGAGGAAAGTGTTACAGGACGTGTACACGAGGAGCGCTGCCATTATATCAGGAGAAGGGAAAATGTCAGCTCCAGAGGTGGTGCTAGCACACTGACAGGCTTTCAGAAGCCCTGCTGGAGACTGGGGCCTGACTGATATGAACATTTTGTCACAGATATGAATATCAATATTCAGGGGGGGGGTTCCGCCGATTGGACAAGCTTTCTGCGTAATTCAGTTGTTGGTTTGACGTGAAATGGTACTGACTCACAGTGGTGCTGATGGGAACCAGGTGCTGCCATTATTCCAGCACAACGCCAGCCATTTAATCTACTGTCCAATATGCTAATGAACCTACTTGTTTCTTCCGGGTTGCGTCATACATCATTGCTGTCCAAAAAAGACAGGATGTCCAAAATAGAGACTTTATAGTAGAAGACTGAACAGTCTTCATTCAGAGCAATTCGTCCAAGAGGTTCTTAAGCTTTTTCAACCCAAAGCCCACCTAAAAACCACAAAGCAGAGCGGCCCACCAGAAAACTACTCAACATTTATGAATACCGTTTCTTCAAGAAATTAGTTTAAGCAAAATTATGATATGTCCAAATTCAAACGAGCGAACTGTAAAGTGGCTAGCCTGCGGCTATGTTGTCTTAGCCTATTGCTACTGCAAAGTCTTTATTTGTGCATGTGTACATTTACTAGCCCACCATGAGCTAATGCCTCCACCTGAATACAGACCCAAAGACCACCAGGCGAGGCAGTGCTTCCTGGCTCACAGGTTGAGGCAACACTAATATTACAGACAGCTGCGGTGTTTAGGTGATGTAAAAAGGGAGGACAGAGGGATGTAGAAAAAAGACAAACAGACGAGTGTGTCTGCCCTGAGATTGTATAAGTGAACAGTGTCTGTAGGTCAAGCAGAAGTACAGTGTACTTTTCCACCCTATTCATTCTTAATGGGAAAAATATATATATTAATGAAGCCGTGAGTCGGATCAAAAAAGCTGTAGCCTATACAAGCACGGCATTCCCGATCAGGCCGAACATCCCGGAGAACGGTGAACTGTGCCAATATCTTGAAAACTGTGGGTCTAGTTAGTGGACAAAACCGTTTACCAAGAGGAAGAAGAAGCATCGCAGCTGTAGTGTTATGCATTGCTTGTATAACGGCGGCGACTCTCGGCACCCAGCACTGAGTTTTGTTGTCAGAAATATAATCACGCTTCTGAACATCACTAACATCTAAAGGTTACAGGTTATGTGCACTTTATCAGCCAAACAATACATCAGTGGGCTCTACTGGTTCAGAGCATAGACCGAGCATGGCGCCACAGAACAACTCAGGGAAGGAGACTGAGTGAGAGAGAGAGAGAGAGAGAGAGGGAGAGAGGGAGAGAGGGAATGCTCTGGGCTGCCGCTGGACTTTACATTCAAATTAGGCTGTGACATTTTACGCTCGCCCCACTGGGCAGAAGATGAAGAAAATGATCCGTCCCTCTGGGCCTTCTGCTATAGTGGGCAAACACACAGTTCAAATCCTAAAGACTTCCTCCCAGCCCGGATTCACCGCACTCTGTGTGACTTATTTACAAACACACGCAAATTCTGTAATAACACATAGAAATCACTGCTCACACATACACTGCACAAATACAGACACACAACGCATACAGTAGTGAGGAACAGTCAGTAAGCACCCGGTCCAGTCCAGCAGCCATAACCACAAGGTTTTTATTTCTCAGCTTTTAAAAACAGCAGACAACTAGATATAGTCTCACTTCGTTTCAGTATTCACTCTGGTCACCCTTTGCCTATATTACAGCTTCCTTTTCTGGTCAGGAAACCTCCAAAGTTCAGTCCTAGAAAATGGTGGTATTTACTACTTCCCAAGTTACCCCAAACAAGTTATTATCTAAGTTACCCCAAACACATTATTGATGTTGAGGTCTGTAAATTCTGGGTAGTCAGTACAGTGGTCTGAGAACACCAGCAGCTTCTCTCCTTCTTTTTGCAAATGTTCTTCTTTGTTCAGCTACACGTTCTTTCATACCCACAACACTGAGTTGTCTCCTCACAGTGGAAAGATGAGTGGAAACACCGGTGGATGTCGTCAGATCTCATAGATGAAATCTTGAAGCGCTGTTTATCTTGATGTTGGTCATTTGTCTAGTCTACCAGGCTTTTATGGTTGTTAGGAGTTTAGTTTTCTCTAAGCACATGGTCAAAGTGTTCTTCAATGATCAGAAGAGTTGGCCTTTTCGACCAACAAGTTCCGTGACAGTTAACACACCTAACGGGTTTGCTCCCAGAAGGTTTGAACCCAGCTGGAACCACAGAATAGTAGGTTCTTCAGCACAAACTCTGATGGTATACACGGGCATGTCGGTTGTTAAGAAAGAAGAAGGGAACAATGGTAAATCCTTCAAAGAACATTCAGTGGTCTGCTGAAGAACCTCTTCTACACCGTCTTATCACTAGTAGCTGATGCGTGCTTGCTTTCTGAATATAACATCTGGAATAGCTGTTGGTTGGTGTAGCTCAGCGGATAACACCACTATCGCCAAGTAGCTGCCACCACACGTGGGAGACTGGGGTTCGAATCCCAGGCTGAGTGACCATGCTGTGCTACACCAATAAGAGTCCTTGGGCAAGACTCCTAACGCTACATTGGCCTACCTGTAATATGATTACCTTGTAAGTCGCTCTGGATAAGCGCATCAGCTAAATACCGTAAATGTAATAGCAGCACCAACACTTGCAGGGAGTCTATACGCTCCGTCATCTTGTTACTACCGTGTACTACCATTGTGGAATGACCTCCATTGATCGCGTATCCTTTGACATCAACTGGTTCCAATCTCGTAATTGTAGCACTACTAATGCTCCTACTGGTGCAAAATAAGTGCAGCCTGGTTCCCTTAAAGACCTGTAATTGACATCATAGGCCTCAAAGAAGCCAAAATGAAGAGTTTTTGTCTGATTTTTATTATTGGCTATTAATTGTGGGGGTCAATAACATCTGTAATTTTGTTGTATATCCTTTGTTGGCAATACCAGAGGTCAATTTTCTGTAAGTCTCACTAGGTTGGCACACACTGTTGCTGGTAGTTGGCCCCATTCCTCCATAGATCTCCTCTAGAGCAGTGATGTTTTGGGGCTGTCATAACCTAAAGGTTTTTCGAGGGGTTGAGATGGGAGACTGGCTACTTTGATACGAAGTGGCTGGCCTGGTGTATTGGGATCCTTTGATGCACCAGCCACGTTTTCCTTCATTTTGCTGAGGAAAGGTTTCCCCTGATTCATTCTTTTCATGAGACCAGTCGTCCTGGTCCCTTTGGCAGAAAACAGCCCCCAAAGCATGATGTTGCCACCCCCCCATGCTTCACAGTTGGTATGGTTGTTCTTTGGATGCAAACTCCGCATTCACTTTTGCTCCAAACAGACGAGTTGTGTTTTTAACCAAATAGTTCTACTTTGGTTTCATCTGCCATATGACATTCCTCTCCCACTCTTCTGGAACATCCAAATGCTCTCTAGTAAACTTCAGACGTGCCTGGATATGGGGCTTAAGCAGGGGGACACGTCTGGAACTGCAAGATCTGAGTCCCTGGCGTCGTAGTGTGTGCTGATGGTGAACGTTGGTCCCAGCTTCCTGCAGGTCATTCACTAGATATCCCCCCTTGTGGTTCTGGGATTTTTCCTTACCGTTTTCTTGTGATCATTTTGACCCCACGGGCTGAGATCTTGCGTGGAGCCCCCAGATCGAGGGAGATTAGTAGTGGTCTTGTAGGTCTTCCATTTTCTGATTATTGCTCCCACAGTAGATTTCTTCACATCAAGCTGCTTGCCTATTGCAGATTCAGTCTTCCCAGCCTGGTGCAGGTCTACAATTCGGTTTCTGGTGTCCTCCGACAGCTCTTTCGTCTTCACCATAGTGGAGTTTGGAGTGTGAGTGTTTGAGGTTGTAGGCAGGTGTCTTTTATACTGTTAACGACTTCAAACAGGTGCCATTAATACAGGTAATCAGTGGGGGAAAGAGGAGCCTCTTAAAAAAGAAGTTACAGGTCTGTGACAGCCAGAAATCTTGCTTGTTTGTTATTGACCAAATACTTACTCCACCATTATTTGCAAATAAATTCTTTAAAAAATCAGACAAAATGTGTTGAGGTCTACCTATGATGTCAATTACAGGCCTCTCTCATCTTTTTAAGTGGGACAACTTGCACAATTGGTGACTGACTAAATACTTATTTTCCCCACTGTATATGGTAAGTGGAGCTGATAAAGGGCATAACCTATGAGGGTGTACTTGATACAGTGGCTGGCTGGTGTATTTCAGATTCAGATTCATCACCATGTGATGATTAGAAATGAGATAAATGCTGGTCTCCGGTTTGAGGGAACCATGTACAGGCTGCTGTGCCCATGTGGGACTGAAGTTCAAGTGAAGCTATTCGTATGAGCAACCTGTTCGCCGTGCGCAGCACCTTCCCAGTCACTCAGCATTACATGTTGTGAGTGTTGAAGACGATAGCATTTGTACCACAATTCATCAGATCTGTGTGTGTGCGTGTGCCTGATACACTGATTAGGCTTTCGTGGGAGCACTAAGGGAGCTCATAATTGGTAGGATATAAGGGCTGGGTAGAAAAAAAGAAACCGCCATGTTTTCTTTTCTCCTCGCAGGAAAACATGCGTTTCATCACACATGCGGCCTGCGGCCTTGTTTGGAAGAACTGCAGGAGCTAAATCATTGCTTTTCAGATACGGAGGTGTAGGTCAGGGTAAAGGTTATCGTTTCTCGGCTACAGGAATACAGAGGTCAATGGAGGTCCCCACAAAAATAGCAGTTTGTGTGGGTATTTGATGCAATGGCATGTAACAGTATTTATGGCTTTATGAGGACCAGATGGGCGCATATTTTGGTAGAAGAGAATTTAAAATTTGTACCAATGAAGTCGCGTTCATCACAAGTGCAGCTATTGGTGAAACTTAGGCAGACAAATATTAACGGCCGTTCAGACGTATTAGTATCTCTTACCACCAATCAATATCAATATCAGTGAAGCCTCGACACTAGTCACTCATCCAGCATCCAGGTACAGCTAGTTTTGTTAATCTTGTACAACAGGTTGTGGGTTTTAGGTTGTGGACTGCTACAACTATCATAGAGCCGTATACAAGCACACTATTCCCCATCAGACCACACATTCCAAAGATGGAGTGGTATCTTAAAGCTTTAGATGGAACTTGGTGTAACGTTAATCTGGAACGGAGAGTTCCAGAGTTCCAGAAACTAGATCATTCGGATCATTCAGGTTTGATGTTTAATGGTTCATCCTATAGATGGGGGTCAGGGTTCACCATGTCTACAACCAGCAGTGAACCTACACATGTGTACTGAGTTTCTGTATGTATTGGTGATGGTTAAACAGTGGTAAATCTGGAAAAACTTTGCTTTGGGAACCGTATTGGGAACCCTTCATTTAAGGACTCCAAGTAAATCAGGGCCTCTGATTGGCTGATTTTTTTTTTTTTTTGTGGTTTGTTTATTCCCTTTCACCAACAGGGCCTGCTCTGTAATACCTCCAAAAGCACCAATAACAGCTGTGACTTGATTTGGTATGGACTAGACAAGTTTCTGGATGTAGGCCACATCAATGTTCAGACACTCTTGCATCATAGGATTGCACAGTTGGTGCCAGATTTGATGGATGGCTTCCCTGGTGCAGTTTTAAGAAGAGTTTCCTGTACACTGGGATTTTAGCCACTGCTGGTAGAACTGTATGGCCGTACGCTTTTTGGTATTTTTTTTTTTTGTGGTTTGTTTATTCCCGTTCACCAACAGGGCCTACTCTGGTCACAGGCTTATCTAAATCGAATGGGGAAAGTGGTTGTTAAAACACAAAACCCAAAAACAGTAAGATCAGTTTTCTGCAAATTTGATATTCACAAGGCTCTTTTACTGCAACAGCTGAAATGGGCCTGTTAATGTTACGTTATCCACACTAAGGGACTGAACGGACCACCAACTTTCCCAGCTCTGATAGTCAGGTTAAGCTTTTTAAGTGGGCTATATGTCCTGCCTTCTCAGCTGTCTGTTTTCTTGGCTAGTTTGGTCATCTGCTCATGGTTTGGTCGTTTGGCCATGTTTGTGGTCAGTGCACATGCTTCATGGTGTAAGATACTGCAGTGTTGGCTTTTAAAACACCAGTTTTTGATACGATTTAGTGAATTTGACATGATTTGTAATGGCAAACATCTCAAACTCACCACCTTCCACCTGGTCTTCCACCTTAAATGCTACGGCAGGTACAGGTTTTTAACACCATGTTTTAATAGACCCATAGGGTCTACATCCAGCTATAGTCCCCAAACCCACATCCACCAATTAAAGTTTTTTTTTTTTTAACTGATCTTTTTTTTTTTAAAATCTGTCCTAAAACAATGCGCCAGCCAGTGTATTCATATATCATTCAATAACTTAGAAGGTTAAGAGAAACGTCTGAACCACTGTGTACAACTCTGACTCCATTACACATCCAACCACAGATGACTTTGTTTATACTTGACCATTTACCTTTTGAGCGTAGGGGGATTGAGAGGTTCATATTACATATGGGCTAAATATGTATTGAACTGAATACAAACGGAATGCAAATGTGTGTGTGTTGCATGTAGCAGAATGTGTGCCTATATTTGATATGTCTCTATGCACACTTGTGTGTTAGAGCACATCACACCTGCCACCTTGCCCTCTGCAAATGATGGATTCAGTCAGAAATAACTCTCCATAAATGTGCATTTGAGGGAGGTAGTCAAACATTACCATGAAAATGAAACTCCGCTTTGCTGCTTTTCGCTCCTCCGTGACAATAGCTGCACCCATTACAACATTAGCCTGGCAGTATTTTAGGAGCCGGTGCATTTCGAGTTCGGGATGGAGCGCCTTTTCCGGATGCACTTTTTCAGCGGACTATTACAGCGGTGATTGTAGCACCAGTCTGTAACTGTGGACTCTCATTATGGGATGTTGTTTGATGGCTTAAAATAAGCTTGAAAGTCCCTGCCTGCAGCTATAATGTTGCAGAACGTTCTTTCTCTTCTTTCTCTCGCTTTCTCCCTCTCTCGCTCTCTCTCACTCTCTACAGGGAGGTAATAGAGTGAATTGTGATGTGCAGGAGGTCCTCATGTACCTAATGATGCATCACCTTGGGGGACTGGGAGGTGGAACTCCAATTCTGCTTTTTTCCTTCTTTCTCATTTTGACCTTGACATTGAAAGGGCTTTGAAGCTTTAAGCATGCTGCCTTAACTTTTTAGTCCATTTGCAACAAATTCTACTCAAATTCCACTCAAATTGTACTGAAATTCTGTTAAAATTTTACTTAAATTTCACTCAGATTTTAACCTTACTAAAATTCTACTCAAATTTTACTCAAATTCTGCTAAAAAAGTACTCAACTGCTACTCAAATTCTATTCAAACCTTACTCAAATTCTACTCAAATTCTATTCAAACCTTACTAAAATTCTACTCAAATTTTACTCAAATTCTGCTAAAAATGTACTCAAATTCTATTCAAACCTTACTAAAATTTTACTCAAATTCTGCAAAAATGTACTCAAATTCTACTCAAATTCTATTCAAACCTTACTAAAATTCTACTCAAATTTTACTCAAATTCTGCTAAAAATGTACTCAAATTCTACTCAAATTTAACTCAAATTTAACTCAAATGTTATTCATAATTTACTCAAGATTAACTTCAATTTTACTTTTTTATCAAACACTACTTGACACTATTATTTTACAACAATACTAATAATAGTTTTAAGGTTGTAAAAATCTTAATACACACAAAAAAAAATCTAAATATTGTTAATCACTTTTACACTGCCAACATACATCTTACAGATTGTATTTGTTGTTGTACTGTTAATAGCTGTTAAGGTCACTGTTTTGGTCAAGGGTATGCTACTTTGCTACTTTTTAAAAATTAATGCATTTATATTACTATTTTCTTGTTATATAATTCTCTTTCACTGAGGCGCTATGTGCAAAATCAAGATAATTTTACCATATAAAACTTGGTTAAATGTAAATAAAACTTCAGTCTTAGAAGATGAAACATATTGGACATTTGTGTATTGGTATAATAAAAACACTAGTAAAAAAGGCACAATGTTTGGTGCAATATGTTGCACTGCAAGAATCAAAAATGAAATATTTAACCAGATGTCACAGTAAATTAGCACAGATAACAGCTAAATTAAATTCTCATTTCATTTATTACTTATTCCAAATCATGCCACTGGCTTTACTGCACAAGATCTAGCCTACATCTTATTAGCATACTGTATTCCTGTAAAGCTAATGCTGCTTTAGGTTTGCAGTACTCTGGTTTTAATAGGACCTGGATTAATAGGAATATGGACAGACACTACTGTGCAAAGCAAACTGCACATGACTTACAGGAGTCATGCAACATTCAAGCAAACATCTAAACATCTCCTGGAGAACAGCTTTCAAAGAACATGTAGTGCTGCAGCGCTAACAGACTATAACAAACAAGAAGATTTGCATATCCTGTCACACACAGAATCAGATTTCACTCCCTCTAACCGGAGACGCATTTGACTACCAAGTGCTTATTTTATGCAGCTAAAATGTCATCAGGATACAATCCACATACTAGTCATACGACATCTCCAGGTTCATTTCTGGTTTAGTTTGACATTGTTCTGACTGTACTGGTTGGCTAGTGAAAAGAATGGGCCGTTAAGTAACATGGGGTGAAATGTAACATGGATTGTTGCTGTGGTTAAGCAGGTTCAAGTAGAGGGTTCAAGCAGAACAAGCATTCCCAGAGTAACATAACCGGTCAGATCGTCACAGCTGTGGAGCCGATATGTCTTCTGACTGACCTGACGACTGAAAACTTTTCTTTTTTGTCGTAAGTGTTTATTTACTGAGTGTCACAGAATACACACCTATACACAGGGGTTAACTTTAACACAGTGTTACAACTAAGCTTTCCTAAGCCAACAGTGAAAACAGTCCATACGGTCTCATTTCATTTTCATTCAAAAACCCTATATAAAATACTATAGATGTCACCCAAGATAAGTTCCCCCGACAGAAAATCAGTCCCCTGTGACTGAAACGTACCTAATAGCTTGTAATACCTCCAAAAGCACCAATAACAGCTGTGATTGGATTTGGTATGGACTGGACAAGTTTCTGGATGTAGGCCACATCAATGTTCAGACACTCTTGCATCAAAGGATTGCACAGGTGGTGCCAGATTTGGTGGATGCCTTCCCTGGCACTATTCCAAAGAGAATTCCCTGTAGACTGGGATTTTAGCCACTGCTGGTAGACCCGTATGACCGTACGCTTCCATACACCTGCAGATTCAGCTACTTCCTTCACACTATGGTCTTTTAGCCACGCCCACATGCAGTCACTCCTTTTAGCCAATCATTAACATCTGCTCTGGAGCCATTTTCCACACATGGGACGGGACATTCCCTGCACTGTAGCACCTCTTCTCAATCTATGGATCCTGTCACTCACACCCCTCGGGTTTTTACAAACCCATCATCCTCGTGCAGTGCCATCTACAGGAGACTGAAGGTACTACCACCTTAAACACACAACTTTTTTTTTTACCAGGGGGCTAATATTTCTGGTTTGTTTTGCTAATATTTCCTCATGCCATGTTTGACACAACCTTTTTTATTGGAAGTTACATGTTGTGGCATTGACGTAGAAGAAGAGTGCTCTTTTCCTGAACACAGCAGAAGCGCAGGACCACCGCACCACGGCAGATCACTTGATGGTGGGCAGTAAACTGAATAGGCGGTAAGCCCGCTATCCCACAGTCCAACATACTACAGCTCATGCAAGCCAAGTACACATCTATAATTAACAAAAACAACTTAACAAGTGAAAATCTCTCCTGCTGCAGCCGTAGCACCTCCCATGAGCCTCCGTGTGCCCGTGGCTGTGTGAACCGGTAGGGGGGTGCAGTAATATATGCTTGTATTTAGGCTGGAAACAACATAAACCGTGATGAATTAAATGTGTTTGCCTCAGTTTACCAGGCTTACACAGCCTATAGGGGGAATTGTAACATTTGCACTCCCAGCATTTTCGACGAAGTTGTTCAAAGCCAGTAAGGGCTGGAAAGGAAGTTCAGGTTTCCACTCGTAGCCGAGATGTGTGGCTTGCATGTATAATACAGCTATTAATCTTATTCACATAGCTCTAAAAACAAATGGAGCCAAACCCACCATGTTTAAAGTTAAGCCCAGCTCGCCCCTACCGCACTCATCCACGTTATTTTTCATGCTTTGTGAGCGGATTCTTTGCTATGTGTGCACTCCTACAATTTAATCAATCAGACAGACACTTGTCTGTGTGCGGCTGAAGGAGGTGCAGAGAATGATGACAAAAATGCAATTCATCCTCCTGGAAACAGAGGCTCGTTTTGGGCTTCGCCAGCCTAGCTTTGCCAAAGATTGGCTCAAACAAAGCTTGTGTACGTGTAGGAAGAGTACAGCAAGGTCCCCAAACAGCAGTGAGCCCCCTTTTCCCCTCCTGCACCCCCCTGAGCCGGCATGATGCAAACGACGGAGCATCCATGCACGCTCACTGTCACACACACAATCTCGTTAGACATGCAAATGCATGCTTATCTTGTCCAAACAGTAGATAGTGGCTGAGTCCTGATAAGGCCATCCCTACTGCCAGGAAGAAAGCAAATATCTGTGTATGTGTGTCTGCGTCGCTGCGAGGGGACAGTTCCCCTCATCCCGCTGGCCCACTGCCCAGGTGAAGCCTGCAGCTGGCCAGCCGCTGGACTGCACACTGGGCGCTCACTGAAGGACAAATAAGGATAAATAGCCTCTCTGCTAACATGTAGCTGGTGTGGACATTGGTACAAACTTTCGTGTGGCTGTGCAACCCTGTATTTGTTCACCTTCCTGAGAAGATGACGGTTACGTTATACATTCAGGCTGGGTTGTAGCGTTAGCGGAGGAGACTTACCATCAGCATTTATCTGGTTATCGTAAAGACTGGCTGCCTTTTCTCTGAGTGTAAATTTAAACGACTGACAGTGGCTTCCTGTGGTCTCAATTTGGCTTCCATTTATTGTAGTAAGGGCAAAAGCCTGGTGGTGCACTGTGCTGTTCTGGGAAATTGGAAGCCATTGAGGGCCAGAGCAGAATGAAGTGTTTTGAATTTCGGCAGCTGCCTGATGGGACATATTCAGGGTGTAGTGGCTTCTGATGATGGTCCTAAATCTTAAACTTTTAACGTTCTGCTCAACCTTTTGGTTGAGCACATCTTGAGTCACTGTACTTTAATAAAAATGGTTATTGAACCTGATTGCGCCATCTCTACCGATCGGCAGAGGTATGAAATCCATCCGGAGGTCACCGAGTCTTTCAATAGATATACCTTTACTGTTAGCATCCTTAGAGAAAGCAAGCAACAAGTAACAAGAACTATTTTTGAAGGTCTGCTTATTTTATCAGCATATTGTAGTTTCAGAGGAACAGAATAATGTAACTTCATACACCTAAGAAGAATGTGTAGTAAGGGTGAAATCATTTTTGAGAAACGTGTTGCAGTCTAATCGTTTCTTCTCTATTGTTCTATTAAAAGTCACTACTTGCTTTGTTATTATTGCTTCAAACTATTTTTTGTTTGTTTGTTTGTTTGTTTGTTTGGGGGTGAGGACATTAAAGGCGTGTTTTCTGCTAGCACTCCTAATTGACTATAGCAGTATGTTAGCACAAACACATGGCAATCAGGTTAGATTGGCTGAATATGTCGGTACATGTAATGAGTTTGTCTGATTACACAGTAGCTCACAACAACTGACTGAAGTGACTGACTGACAACACTCGGCCAGCGCATTGCTAACACAGTCCTTCTGTACAAATTCACAGTGTGTTGTTCTGCTACTGTTTATTTATTATGATTTATTTACTATTAGTAGTAGGAGTAGTGTTCCTCCCCCATTACTGATGTCAACTATCTGTAAAGCACTTTGAGCTGCCAACGATATGAAGGATCCTCTATAAATAAACATATATTATTATTAATTATTATTTATTATTATTACTAGAGACTAAAACACTCAAGAGGGCGATAGAGAACATATCAGGATCAGCATAACAGGATCTACCGTTATCCCAAAAGTCACAACAGCTAAACCTGGTAATGCTAGCGGAGTGTAAGCTGCTTTACTTGCTCTATTAGAACGAAGAGCATGCACACTTCAAACAGGGCGGCTGTAGTGGTCCTCCCAACACATGATTGGCCACCCCAGATGCCCCTACCCCCACCAAAATGTTTGACAATACCATGATCCTCCACCTAGCTGTGAGCCAATGTTCGTGCCTTTAAATGGAGAGGTGTTTTGTAGCCACTACCTGACCCTCCATCACGAGTAGCTTCCCAGATACGGTGACATTCCATCTGCTGCTTCTGTCACTCATTGTCGGCACACATCGGCTTTATGTACCTGTTTTGGCGAGACTGTTACTGTTGTTGTTTCTCTCTGTGTTTTTGTTATTGTTTCCATCTTTATTTGTCAACAAAAACAGTAAATAAATAATAAACAGGGAAGTGAGGAAGCGAGGGATGTTTTGGCTGCAGTTGGATTAGTCTGGGTTATGACTCAGCGTATTTCCCACATGTCCCACTGTTTGGAGCTGGAGCTGACTGCAGGCCTCAGTGCTGACTGGACAAACACTGGCCATACAGCTCAACAACTCTCCACATCTCTGTTTGCCTCACTCGCTCTCCCTCACACCCTCTCTCTCTCTCTCTCTCTCTCTCTCTCTCTCTCTCTCGCGCGCTCTCGACGGCTTTAAAGGGCCCATATCACGGATAAACTTGTGTCCACCGTGCAGCAGTTTAATCCATCAGTTGTCCTTCGATCATTGAAGCCATTTATGAACCTTTATTTTGAAAGCGTCCTGGAGAAATGCTAATTAACCAGCTCGCTCCTCCTTCCGCTAGACATTGGTTCTCTCTGCTTGCCGTTTATCCTCATTTTGACATAGATGAAATGCTGGTGATGGAGTATTACTCAGCATTCTGCTGCCGTAAGTATCCTCTCGTCTTAACAGCGGCTCAGTCGGCTGGGCTGACAGGGCTGAGTGACGCGCTGATAAGAGTGACTGATGCAGCAATAACACGCAGGATATGCCACTGAGTCCACACATGCACAAACACAGCATCGTACTGAGAGAGAGAGAGAGACAGAGAGGACAGAGAAGGAGGAGAGACAGAGAAAATGGAGAAGGAAGGAGAGAGAAAGATGGAGAAAGAGGATAGAGAAGGAAATAAGGAAGAGAGAAAAGTGTAGTTGTTCCAGTATTCAGGAGTGTAGTTGTTCTTATATTCAGGAGTGCAGTTATTCCAGTATTCAGGAGCGTAGGTGTTCCAGTATTCAGTATTCAGGAGTGTGGATGTTCCAGTATTCAGGAGTGTAGTTGTTCCCGTATTCAGGAGTGTAGTTATTCCAGTATTCAGGAGCGTAGTTGTTCCCGTATTCAGGAGTGTAGCTGTTCCAGTACTCAGGAGTGTAGTTGTTCCAGTACTCAGGAGTGTAGTTGTTCCCGTATTCAGGAGTGTAGTTGTTCCAGTATTCAGGAGTGCAGTTATTCCAGTATTCAGGAGTGTAGTTGTTCCCGTATTCAGGAGTGTAGGTGTTCCAGTATTCAGGAGTGTAGTTGTTCCTGTATTCAGGAGTGTAGTTGTTCCAGTACTCAGGAGTGTAGTTGTTCCCGTATTCAGGAGTGTAGTTGTTCCAGTATTCAGGAGTGTAGTTGTTCCCGTATTCAGGAGTGTAGTTGTTCCCGTATTCAGGAGTGCAGTTATTCCTGTATTCAGGAGTGTAGGTGTTCCAGTATTCAGTATTCAGGAGTGTAGTTGTTCCCGTATTCAGGAGTGTAGTTGTTCCAGTACTCAGGAGTGCAGTTATTCCAGTATTCAGGAGTGTAGTTGTTCCCGTATTCAGGAGTGTAGGTGTTCCAGTATTCAGGAGTGTAGTTGTTCCTGTATTCAGGAGTGTAGTTGTTCCAGTATTCAGGAGTGTAGTTGTTCCAGTATTTAGGAGTGTAGGTGTTCCAGTATTCAGGAGTGTAGTTGTTCCCGTATTCAGGAGTGTAGTTGTTCCCGTATTCAGGAGTGTAGTTGTTCCAGTATTTAGGAGTGTAGGTGTTCCAGTATTCAGGAGTGTAGTTGTTCCCGTATTTAGGAGTGTAGTTGTTCCCGTATTCAGGAGTGTAGTTGTTCCAGTATTTAGAAGTGTAGGTGTTCCAGTATTCAGGAGTGTAGGTGTTCCAGTATTCAGGAGTGTAGGTGTTCCTGTATTCAGGAGTGTAGTTGTTCCCATATTCAGGAGTGTAGTTGTTCCCGTATTCAGGAGTGTAGGTGTTCCTGTATTCAGGAGTGTAGTTGTTCCCATATTCAGGAGTGTAGGTGTTCCAGTATTCAGGAGTGTAGGTGTTCCTGTATTCAGGAGTGTAGTTGTTCCCATATTCAGGAGTGTAGTTGTTCCCGTATTCAGGAGTGCAGTTATTCCAGTATTCAGGAGTGTAGTTGTTCCCGTATTCAGGAGTGTAGGTGTTCCAGTATTCAGGAGTGTAGTTGTTCCTGTATTCAGGAGTGTAGTTGTTCCAGTATTCAGGAGTGTAGTTGTTCCAGTATTTAGGAGTGTAGGTGTTCCAGTATTCAGGAGTGTAGTTGTTCCCGTATTTAGGAGTGTAGTTGTTCCAGTGTTGTTCCCGTATTCAGGAGTGTAGTTGTTCCAGTATTTAGGAGTGTAGGTGTTCCAGTATTCAGGAGTGTAGTTGTTCCCGTATTTAGGAGTGTAGTTGTTCCCGTATTCAGGAGTGTAGTTGTTCCAGTATTTAGAAGTGTAGGTGTTCCAGTATTCAGGAGTGTAGGTGTTCCAGTATTCAGGAGTGTAGGTGTTCCTGTATTCAGGAGTGTAGTTGTTCCCATATTCAGGAGTGTAGTTGTTCCCGTATTCAGGAGTGTAGGTGTTCCTGTATTCAGGAGTGTAGTTGTTCCCATATTCAGGAGTGTAGTTGTTCTCGTATTCAGGAGTGTAGGTGTTCCAGTATTCAGTATTCAGGAGTGTAGTTGTTCCAGTATTCAGGATTGTAGTTGTTCCAGTATTCAGTATTCAGGAGTGTAGATGTTCCATTATTCAGTATTCAGTAGTGTAGTTGTTCCAGTATTCAGGATTGTAGTTGTTCCAGTATTCAGTATTCAGGAGTGTAGTTGTTCCAGTATTCAGTAGTGTAGTTGTTCCAGTATTCAGGAGTGTAGTTGTTCCAGTATTCAGTATTCAGGATTGTAGGTGTTCCCGTATTCAGGAGTGTAGTTGTTCCCGTATTCAGGAGTGTAGTTGTTCCCGTATTCAGGAGTGTAGGTGTTCCCGTATTCAGGAGTGTAGCTGTTCCCGTATTCAGGAGTGTAGTTGTTCCAGTATTCAGGAGTGTAGTTGTTCCCGTATTCAGGAGTGTAGGTGTTCCCGTATTCAGTAGTGTAGTTGAGCAGGTGTCTGGAATTGTTCTTCTTCGGGTGTTTATTGAGAAGTGAGAAACACGTCCACCAAAACAATCACACTTCTCTTTAACTGGCTGAAATGTTTTGGGGGAGAACACGGCCTGAATATTAAAGAGTCAGTTATTACAGCAGGGTTTGGCTCTCAATGCCATTTGTTTGTGAAGCCGTTCAGTAATTAATGCCGGCTTTAATTGGCATTTTCGTTGTTGTGTGATTGATGTGCGTCGGCTGTCTGAAAATGGCCATCTCCATGCACCAGCCCGATCACCTGCATGATGGTTTTATAACCCACAGCAAAGGGTAGGGTGTGTGAGTGTGAGTGTGTGCACGTG
>JAMWET010002168.1:35000-45000 GCA_024036415.1 Prochilodus magdalenae | reverse complement strand
TCTCGTCCATGGTGGAAAATGGCTCCAGAGCAGATGTTATTGATTGGCTAAAAGGAGGGACTGCAGTTGGGCGTGGCCAAAGGCCATAGTGTGAAGGAAGTAGCTGAATCTGCAGGTGTATGGAAGCGTACGGTCATACGGGTCTACCAGCAGTGGCTAAAATCCCAGTCTACAGGGAATTCTCTTCGGAATTGGGCCAGAGAAGGCATCCACCAAATCTGGACCAACTGACTGATTCTTTGACGCAAGAGTGTCTGAACATTAATGTGGCCTACATCCAGAAACCTGTCCAGTCCATGCCAAATCCAACCACAGCTGTTATTGGTGCTTGTGGAGGTCTTAGGTACGTTTCAATCACAGGTGACTCATTTTTTTGTCCGGATAAGCTGACCTTGAACAAGCTATGGTTGCATCTTGCTTCATCAGCATCATTGTGTTGGTTCTAGTGGGCAGTGAAAATGAAAAAGCAGTATATCCTCAATTTCAAATAGCCTCATCCTGCAGCAGACTGCAGGGTCATAAACAAGCTTCTAGTGCCCCATATGGACCTTGTAAACAGTGCACAAGAAGACCATGCTGATACCTTTCCATTGTTACCTGGACCATTTAGGATCACTGAGACCATTCCCATTAGCGGAATGGTAGAATCCAGACGGCTACAACTGATGAGCTGACTGCATGGCAGTAGAAGCTCCAGTGTTCTCCTTCTCCCTCTGAAGCCTTCACCTCCAGTCTTTGTTTGTTTCTGTTGGAAACCTGTCATCCCTTGGGCTCCATTCTGAATCTTTCCACATTGATCTCAATGGGGGGAAATGAGAAATGGAGGATTTACTCAAGGGGTCTCTGAAACAGCTACGGTTTGTTCCCGCTTGCCCACACCGATACGCTCCCTCCTTTATTCCGCCTGTCTTTCTTGTCCTATTTCTCTCCTCTCTCTTTCATGCAGCTATCCCTTTTTCTCCCTCTCTCTTTGCCCCTGATCCAGGTGCAGCTTCACCCGCTAGCTCCTTGAGCCTATCTATGCGAGAACAGGCCTGTAGAGAAGAAAGCAATCAAAGGCTTTTTTCTCTCTTTCTTTCTCCGTAAGGAAGACCTCACGTCCGCTGCTGTCTTTACTCAGAGCTGTCCACTCCCACTCTAGGGAATGACCACTTTACCGCACGCTGCGCTGATTTTTTGCATGGCCCAGTGGCTTCACTGCTCGCTGGAGGTGCCACACAGGGGTCAGTGCTTTCAGTGTGTCTGGCTGAAGTTTCCCTGGTATGGCTGGAGATGTCTTAATGCGCCAACAGCTAAAATAAGTAAAGCTCTGAGTTCTGCATTGACAATGAAATAGATTTAGGTGAGACTAGAGTCCTGCAGTCATGTCCTATAGTGTAACCTTCCTGATGGCATGTCCTGTAGTTTAGCATACAAAATGCATGTCCTATAGTGTTATATTTCTGTAGTCATGTTCTAGGGTATAACCTGACTGCACTCATGTCCGGTAGTATAGCCTACCTGCAGTGGGAGACTATCGTCCTACAGTCATGTCCTATAGTGTAACCTTTCAGGAGGCATGTCCTGTAGTTTAACCTACAAAATGTAATGCGAAGTCGATGTGCCCTCACTATAGTGTAATGTTTCCTTCAGTCATGTTCTGTAGGGTATAACCTGACTGCACTCATGTCCGGTAGTATAGCCTACCTGCAGTGGGAGACTATCGTCCTACAGTCATGTCCTATAGTGTAACCTTTCAGGAGGCATGTCCTGTGGTTTAACCTACAAAATGCATGTCCTATAGTGTAATGTTTCTTCAGTCATGTTCTAGGGTATAACCTGACTGCACTCATGTCCGGTAGTGTAGCCTACCTGCAGTGGGAGACTATCGTCCTACAGTCATGTCCTATAGTGTAACCTTTCAGGAGGCATGTCCTGTGGTTTAACCCACAAAATGCATGTCCTATAGTGTTATGTTCCTGCAGTCATGTTCTAGGGTATAACCTGACTGCACTCATGTCCGGTAGTATAGCCTACCTGCAGTGGGAGACTATAGTCCTGCAGTCATGTCCTATAGTGTAACCTTCCCGGAGGCATGTCCTGTAGTTTAACCTACAAAATGCATGTCCTATAGTGTAATGTTCCTGCAGTCATGTTCTAGGGTATAACCTGACTGCACTCATGTCCTGTAGTGTAGCCTACCTGCAGTGGGAGTCTATCGTCCTGCAGTCATGTCCTATAGTGTAACCTTCCAGGAGGCATGTCCTGTAGTTTAACCTACAAAATGCATGTCCTATAGTGTAATGTTCCTGCAGTCATGTTCTAGGGTATAACCTGACTGCACTCATGTCCGGTAGTATAGCCTACCTGCAGTGGGAGACTATAGTCCTGCAGTCATGTCCTATAGTGTAACCTTCCTGGAGGCATGTCCTGTAGTTTAACCTACAAAATGCATGTCCTATAGTGTAATGTTCCTGCAGTCATGTTCTAGGGTATAACCTGACTGTCCAGTAGCATAACGCTCTTCCAGTCAAGTCCTTTGGTGTAACCTTTTGTTCATGCTCTACAGGCCTCTTGAATAATTGATTCTGCTGGTTCTGCTGTGGCTTACTGTAAGGGATTGTTATAGAGGTGTAGCAGTAGCCTTAGATAATTGCCCACAACCTCCCAGACTGTGTAGTAAAGCGCTATCCTCTAGGAGCTGTGCTTTTAACTGTACATTTATATGTATGATATTCCTCCAAATCCCTGCTCGGAAAAGATTTGGATAATTAGCTTATTATTTTGCTTAGCTTAGACTTTTAATAAACGAGCATCATTTCTTTGTCAGTTTGCATTAACTTAACATATCAAAGATGAATCGGTTTATTTAGCAGGAAACTGCCTGCTTCAATGTGTCCAGCGGAGTTTCCTGTGGCACCTTCTTGGGAGTCATTTCTATGAGAATTCCAATGTGAAAGTTAGGACCTGATGGGACGACCGTTCTGACGCCACTGTCTGTGCAGATAGCGTGGAATAGCCTGAGGTGTGGCACTTCTGGAGCTTTCTGTAGAGAATTGTTAGGGAGATGAGGCCTTAGATAACTCTCCACTATGCCCTTGACTGCCCTGAAAACCGCTACTCTTTTTTTTAGCAGCAAATGGATGCATGACATACCACATACAACCTCTCAGAGGAGTCATCCTCTTGAGCGAGGCAGAAGGAAGACCTCTCTTGTATTATTTAGATGTTCTGTGACCTCACCTCGAAACATGGCGCTGCTAACGGCTTGTGCCCCGTCTGTTTTCCGCAGCTGTTTCCTTCTCATCATGATGAAAGATCAGGCGTCGCATCAGCGAGAGACATTTGAAAGACTCCACTCCAAGTCCAGAAGATAATTAAATTCCGCGCGGCGAGTCAAGTCAACCGTTGTCGCCATTACGAAGGATTAATGGGAGCCGGAGCCAACTTGTTTGCGCTAACAACAAGCCACATGGCTGGCTTGTTCACGCTAATGGGCGTCCCTCATGAAAATGCGTGGACATGGGAGTTGGTAGATGGAAATGACCTCAAAGGTAGAGCTGAAGATTTGTGGGAGGGGAGGGGGAGTGAGACCTAGCTAATAAGTGCTGGTTCGCGGGGGCGCACGCAAGGCAGGCAGGAACATATGCTAGCTTCCGCTCGCTAACATGCAAGTGGCGCAGAAACGAAAGGGAAAGTGATTAATGGTGGCGAGTGTGGCCCGCGGTGCGCACGAGTTAATTAAAAGCTCGGTGGCAGTGGCACCACTGTACCCTGTCCATCTAAATCAAAGGCACGCTCATCCTTCTGAGCTAGCCTGCATAAACATAATCAGTTATGGCTGTACGTGTGACTAGCAGGGGGGGCTTGATTGGAACCTCCTGAAATAGGATGTCTTTTCCTGTCATTTATTTGTTTGCTGCCTGAAGAGTTTATGGTGGGTATGTAGTAGTATTGATTGCTAAATTGCAGTGGTGCTTGGGCCCCATGATTTAAAATGACTCAGATAGACTGGCTGTGCCTGCTTGGAGTTCCTCCCAAACATGTGCAGCAACAAGAACAACAACGTGGTGCCTCGAGGCCGAGGACCTTCCTACCTCACAGCATCAGTCAAAAAATAAGCCACCCCTTGTAACAGCTATCAATTACTCCCGGTTTTGAGTGTTTCAGGCGGGCCAGCCGAGCAGAAAGTGCGATGGCTGCCTTTTTGGAAACGGCCGCCCGTTGTACTGTACTCTGAGACAATAAGTCATATGGACCGTAAATGCGGTTATATGAGACAACCCACAAATACTTGTTCCAAATAAAAACAGTCTCCACAGTAAGCCTTCCTTTGTGGAACCCACGGGGCATAATATTTTTCATTATTCTGCCATGCCTTGCCCTCCTCGCTGGGGAAAACGGTTCACTTATTCCACCGTCTCTCCCTGTTTATGTTTGTTATTGCTCTGCTGCTTCTTGGTTCCAGGGAGAGCGGGCATTGTAAACACTGGGTTTCAGGCCTGTGGTGATTTTTATATGTAGCATTACAGTGCAAGTGCACACGTTGTCCAACTTAACCCCCCTAAGCCTCTGAGACGAGCTCAGTTTTTACAGTAGAGGGAATACAGCTTCACAGGGACGTTATGCGCTTGAGTGGACCGTTTTAAACACATTTAACTGTTGATATTAAAGCGAAGGGCTGATTTCTGGGCAGAATACTGGGTCACAGTGTGCACTGGGGACAGTGAGAGAGGCTAGGCGTTGTGGATCAGCTTGAGGTCTTTGAAACGGATTTGAGAATATATACCTTCTATATTACACAGTGGTTAAAATGATGGCTAGCCAGTTGGATAGCAAGTCCCGCATGCACATGACACTGTCCAGCCCACATAGCAGATGTAAACATAACTCAGCGTCCCGGTATGACCTCAACAGTTTCCACATTATTACATTTCTGTGTTTCTTTCTTTCTGTTTCATTCCTTACGTTTGTCTTTATTTATTTATTTGTTTGTTTGTTTGTTTGTTTCTCATGCATTCAGAGAAATGGAGAGACGTTTTATCAGCTCCACTGACCATATAGGTGCACCTTGTAGTTCTACACTTACAGACTGTAGTCCATCTGTTTCTCTGTTTACTCTATAACCCTGTTCTTCAATGGTCAGGACCACCCTAGAGCAGGTACTATGTGGGTGGCGGATCATTCTCAGCACTGCAGTGACACTGATGTGGTGGTGGTGTGTTAGTGTGTGTGGTGCTGGTGTGAGTGGATCAGACACAGCAGTGCTGCTGGAGTGTTTAGACACTGTGTCCACTCACTGTCCACTCTATTAGACACTCCTACCTTGCTGGTCCATCTTGTAGATGGACAGTCAGAGACGATAGCTCATCTGCTGCTGCACAGTGCAGTGTTTGTCATCCTCTAGTCCTTTATCAGTGGCCATAGGACGCTGCCCACAGGGCACTGTTGGCTGGATAGTATTGGCTGGCATGCTATTCTCAGTCGAGTAGTGACACTAAGGTGTCACACCAGCACCACACATGCTAATACACGACAACTACGTCAGTGTCACTGCAGTGCTGATGATCCACCACCCAAATAATACCTGCTCTGCGGTGGTCTTTTGGGGGTCCTGACCACACAGTACAGGTTGAAAGCGGGCTAGCAAAGTATGCAGAGATAAAGGAGGCAAATACAAGGATTTGTATTTTGAATTTAATGGCCAGTATGACGATGCACACCGCACTCCAACGGCACTGGTGTGTCTGACCCTCTGGTACCCCACTGGGTTAGCCTTATTACCCACGGCAGAATCATGGCCGGTGTCTCACTCTACTCTGATGCCACTACATACATATATATACCACACACACAGATAAGCAGCACATTCATCAAATTCCACATTCATCTCGGTGGAAGCGGTGAACTAAGCCTCCCTGCTCCATGGCCAAATGGACTGGATAAACCAGGTCTGGGACCACCAGCTGCTGCCCTGCCCCACAAACCCCTACTGAATTTCAACCCTGTATCCCTATACAAAACACTCCTTGAAGGCCGTCTGTACACTCCATACCTTTGGGAGCCCTATTTGAAGAGTTAGTGGTTGCACTTTACTTTACAGATCAGTAATAAGATGGTAATTATATAATAATTTGATATTTTGATAATTGTTAATTAATTGCCAATTTTCTAGCTGTTACTAAATAATAAAGCAGAAATTGTAGCAAGTGTTAGGGAGCCCATTATGGAAATTACAATGACCCAACAATTACCTCCTTATTTTAACGTTCTGTGTGTATAATAAGTGAGCAGCTGCAGTGTTAACAAGGCAGCAATGTAATAGAAACACGATGGTAACAGTACTTTACTAAATATTAAATTCACATCTTCTAGTCATTAATAAATGAAAACACAGTCTTTATATCAGTATTTGGTAATAAAATGGTAAAATGGCTGTAACATGTTTTATTTACCTAAAATGACCTGCTTATTTTATAGTTCTTTATGAACAGTAAGACAGAATAATAATTGAGTACAGGTATATACTAATATACTGTATATATATATATATATATATATATATATCTGTGTGTGTATATATATATATAATTAGCATATCATTACCATATCATATACTGTAATGTAGAGGTTGAGGTAGGTTCCAAACGCACAGTGGTTTTATTTAAGTTTGTCCGGGAGACAGGGGTCAAAACACAGGTGGGTATTAACAAAGACATGTCCAATGAGAGAGAGAGACAACAGCCACGAACAAAACAAGAGTCAAACTCAGAATTAAACACAAAACACAGGGAACAAAACCAGAAAGGAAACACGGCTTAGAACTCATGAGGGAGAAACAGAGACTTCACGACCAGACAGGGCAAACAAAGGGGTCCTAATGGAAGTCCAAATGAGTACAGATTAGCATCAGGTGTGGGAGCAGGGGCGGAGCAGGAAAAGCAGTGCAATGACATGAAGAAACCAGAGGGGGCGTTAATTGACATATGGACAAGACCAGACAGACAGACAGACAGACAGGCATGTGACAATTACCTACTCATTAGCGTTCTGTAAAGTAGTTAGTCAACAACACAGACACACAGTATATCATCTGTGAGTGGTTATCTTGACAGTGACCTCCACAAACGGCTCTTGCACAGTGGACTGAGCTGAGTGTGGTAAGCATTTGGACCAGTCACAGTGTTTGGATGAACTGAGGCATCCATATTGTGCAGCTCTTACTACAATCTTACACTACTGCCTCTAAGCACAACACTTCCATTGCCAGAGTGACCGTTAGCTCCATTTGGGAATGTTGAGTTTAGCTGGGTACGTTTTGACTCCTTCCTGTTTATATAAAGCAGAAAGATATGACATGGCAATGTAACTTACCCCACTATCACTTAGTCCTAATTCATTCGTGCTCTCTTTTTTTCCCCAGCTGGGGTTGTAAGTGGAGCAAGCCCCAATCAGGAAGTAAATCACATCAGTGTTTAACCGAAGTGGCAAGCAAAGCAATTAGCTTAGTAATCAATTAGTGAATTAAGTGAGAAACGCAACAGTGTAGGTAAACACCGTATTCCCTCCATCCACACTAACAGAGCCCACCTCTGTTGGACTTGATTAGTAGTGATAGCACATCTGCCCTTTTGAGCCGTGTAGTAGGTGCACTCCCTTTTGTGTTGTCCGTATGATGAAAGCCAATGAAAGGCCATTTGTTTCATGTGAATTTTTCCTCCTTGCATACGTGATGAAGCACTACTCCCTGAGCCTTTCCGCCGCCCTCCAGCTCATCGTCTCTGCCGCCTGCTCAAGGCCTGAAATGGAGATTCAAACTTGGCTACATCACCAGCCAGAGACGTTCCTAATGACATTCCTCATATTCCTCATCTTAAGTTAGCACGAAGCATAGCCACAATAACGAGCATCGTTATCAACATTTTCAAAAATGAGTAGCCTGATTATCATCTGTCCAAAATGAGGTTTAATTACCAATTTCATTAACTCATTCATCACTCAGGATGACGGACAATCCGGACGGTTTAAAGCTACGCAGTGCAGCACTCTCTGGCTTTCGCTGTGACTCATTTTCATCTGGTTTATAATAAGACCCATTGTTAGACCCACATGTCTGTCAACTGGGGGAAGACAGGTTCCCTTTTTGGGTCCTGGTTCCTCTCGAGGGTTGTTGCTTTTTGCGCTCAGACGGAGGTGTCCTTTGCCACCATTGCCCTTGACTTGCTCGTTGGGAACTTGGACCTGGATTTTCGGTAAGGTCTCAACGTCGGTTGTAAAAGGCACTATACCAATAAGCCCTGACTGTTCTATATAGAACCATACTCAAGACATCAATCTAGAGAACCATTTCACCGTGCACCCCTTAAAGAGAGGGTTCTATATAGAACCATACTCAAGACATCAATCTAGAGAACCATTTCACCGTGCACCCCTTAAAGAAAGGGTTCTACATAGAACCATACTCAAGACATTAATCTAAAGAACCATTTTACCATGCAACCCTTAAAGAGAGGGTTCTATATAGAACCATACTCAACGCATCAGTCTAAAGAACCATTTCACCATGCAACCCTTGAAGAAAGGGTTCTATATAGAACCATACTCAAGACATTAATCTAAAGAACCATACTCAAGACATCAATCTAAAGAACCACCTCACCATGCAGCCCTTTAAGAAAAGGGTTCTATATTAGAACCTCAAGACATCAATCTAAAGAGAAAGGGTTCTATATAGAACCATACTCAAAACATCAATCTAAAGAACCATTTCACCATGCACCCCTTAAAGAAAGGGTTCTATATAGAACCATACTCAAAACATCAATCTAAAGAACCATTTCACCATGCACCCCTTAAAGAAAGGGTTCTATATAGAACCATACTCAAAGAGAAAGAAAGGGTTCTCTATAGAACCATACTCAAAACATCAATCTAAAGAACCATTTCACCATGCACCCCTTAAAGAAAGGGTTCTCTATAGAACCATACTCAAGACATCAATCTAAAGAACCACTTCACCATGCAACCCTTAAAGAGAGGGTTCTATATAGAACCATACTCAAGACATCAATCTAAAGAACCATTTCACCATGCACCCCTTAAAGAAAGGGTTCTATATAGAACCATACTCAAGACATCAATCTAAAGAACCACTTCACCATGCACCCCTTAAAGACTCTATCAATCTCAAAGAACCATTTCACCATGGGTTCAACCCAAGACATCCAATCTAAAGAACCACTTCAAGAGAGGGTTCTCTATAGAACCAGACTCCATCACATCTAAAGAACATTTCAGTCTAAAAAGAAAGATACCAAGGATCAAATCCTCCGTAAAGAAACCATAATCAAGACATCTTCACCATGCACCCCCTTAAATAAAGGGTTCATAGAACCATACTCAAAACATCAATCTAAAGAAAGCATACCCTTAAAGAAAGGGTTCTATATAGAACCCATACTCAAGAACATTTAACCATGCAATCTATAAGAACCATACTTCACTAGAAGAACCATTTCACCATGCAACCCTTCAAGAGAGGGTTCTATATCTAGAACCATACCATCAACCCTTAAAGAGAGGGTTCTATATAGAACATATCAATCTAAAGAACCCCTTTAAGAAAGGGTTCTTCTATATACCATGCACCCCTTACAGAAAGGGTTCTATAGAGAACCATACTCAAGACATCAATCTAAAGAACCACTTCACCATGCAACCCTTAAAGAGAGGGTTCTATATAGAACCATACTCAAGACATCAATCTAAAGAACCACCTCACCCTGCAGCCCTTTAAGAAAGGGTTCTATATAGAACCATACTCAAGACATCAATCTAAAGAACCATTTCACCATGCACCCCTTACAGAAAGGGTTCTATAGAGAACCATACTCAAGACATCAATCTAAAGAACCACTTCACCATGCAACCCTTAAAGAGAGGGTTCTATATAGAACCATACTCAAGACAGCAATCTAAAGAACCATTTCACCATGCACCACTTAAAGAACCTTCTATTTTA
>JAMWET010002168.1:0-30000 GCA_024036415.1 Prochilodus magdalenae | reverse complement strand
AGCCCTTTTAGCAAAGTGCTGAATTCATCCGTGCTCAAAAAACAAACAGCTTAACCTATACTGAGCTCTTAAGGCCATTGTCCTTCAATCTGGAAAATAAACTTCCAGCCCTTGGATGATTTGCCGCGCTTTAAGAGTTAACATGCATGGTGTCCAAAATCGATATCTAATCACATGGTGAAGCCAAATAAAGAGTAGTGGGAAAACTGAACATACCTGGCTTCTCTAGAACATGGAAAACAAAGCACCGAATGCTTTACTCGCTAATTTTATTTTCTCCTGTGGAGGTTATAGACCACGCCAGTGAGTCAGTTCAGTTTGAAGAGACGTAGCTTCTGATTTAGGAATAGCATATCATCAGGTAGCATGAAGCTGAAGCGACGTGTAGTTATAGTTGTTTTTTGTCCCACCATACTTTGCTTTAGAGGTTAAGGGGGGTTCAGAGGTTAAGTCTTGTCCACTGGGAATTAATGTAGACTGCGGTTTAAGCCACTGCTGGACGTGTATGACTGTACGCCTCCATACACCTGCAGATTCAGCTACTTCCTCCACACTATGGTCTTTGGCCACGCCCACATGCAGTCACTCCTTTTAGCCAATCATTAAAATCTGCTTTCCAGCAATGTTCCACACATGGGACAAAACATTCCCTGCACTGTAGTACCTCTTCACAATCTATGGATCCCATCACTCACCGCCCACAGGGATTTATAGCACCATCTGCAGGAGCCTGAATTTACTACCACCTTAAACACACAAGGTGGTGCATTTTCTGTCCAGTGAGCTTATATGGTAATTGTGTAGCATGTAGAGGATGTGCTAACATGCAAACATTTCATAACATCATGTGACCAGAGGTTCACAACCTTTTGTGTACCGCTATATATCCACAATTAAACCAGAACTAAAGCTAACATGTAGCTATAGATTACACTCAGTTAAGACCTCATTATTGTAAACACGCTAGGAAGCTTCGCACATTTCATATGCTGTTACGAGCAGTCAAACTTGCAGAGATATGTAAAATGAATTTAAAGCATTTCCTGTGTTTCACACCGTCTGTGCATGCTTTGTTAGCAAACAGCTAGCTCAGGGCTAGCACCGAGTACGAGCAAAGCAATTAGCCGAAGTTTCTAAAAGAAGAGTAGTCATTCTGAATTCGGATAAGTTGCGGAGCGTGCGCCGAACAGCTTGCCTACTGAGTCCCATTCGGTTTTGCATTTGCAGCCAAATACGGGCACGCTGGCCGAGGACACAGAAAAGCAGCAGCAGTCACGACTGGAGAGAGTTGGATCACTTCATTTGCATATTCTTTCTGTGGCCCATACAGGGAACAAAGGCTGACTTCTACTTGTTGAGTGACAGGGTAGCATTATGAAGACAAGCTGTCATTGCTTTGGTGAATAGCGAAAAAATCGCTAATGTGCTTTAGACGATAGAAGGCCACACAAAATTATACTGGCAAGGGAAATCTTCTTAAATCTTAAGTCTTGTCAACATATATGCATTATTTCTCACTGTGAGGTTGTTATAGGAATATTGTGAGATTGTTCAGCCTGTTTCTACATACTTGACTTGTTTTACGAAGTCCTATGCAGTGAAGATGTCCCATTCCATTTTTCTCTTGTTGGTGTAATTCGGAGTAAGCTTCTGTGCTAGCAGAATTAGATCCTTACGCTACGTGTAGTTAATAATATGTTAAATAAAGTCCCTGTTTGGATTTAAATAAGCTAGTACCTAAGTGCCTTTGATTAGATAATTAGCGCAGTGATATGCAATATGTTTCTTCTGGCAATAATTCTTGATTATTATATGTTTATTATATAAAACTGATTCAGTGAGCCATGTGGGAGGATGTATCCTGTGCTCATGCAAAAGATATGTATAGCAGAAGGGTCAAGTTATCAACCTGCATCAAGAAAACGAAACAGCTGTGTGACCATAAGGAAACCACTGTGTGTTTACAAGTTAGCGTGTTAGCGTGTTAGTAATCTTCAGTTTGTTAGGGATCATAAGGATTGGACTCTGGAGCAGTGAAAATAGGGTCATGTGGTTGGATCAGCCCAGATTAGACCTATTCTACAGCAATGGGTGCATCAGAGTAAGAAAGGAACTCAATGAAGTGATGCGTCTACAGTGTATAGGGTCCAGTGTACAAGCTTCTGGAGGCAGCGTTATGGTCTGGATTGCTTTAGTCGGTCAGGTTAAGGCTCACCAGTGCTACACCAGCCTTCATGAATGGGGAATCGCTTCGATTCGTTATGGAGTCCAGGTTTTTCCCATCAATGTGATATTCCCTCATTTATGTGATTCATGTATAAAAAGGTGATGTTATTTCTAAATGTATATGAATCTCCCATACAAGTGACATCATTATATAAAATTATGACATCATAGTGAATAACATATTGATTAGATCTGACCTTTTGCAGAATAGCAGTGCAATGGTCTCCATTCCAGTAGACATGAGTCCCAGCCTGCATGCATGCACCATCGCTTCGGATTTGTATGGAGTGGAATCAGGACCCTCTCTTAACAAAAAGGATTGTAGTGATGGCACCTGTCCATCAATTTTAGATCATGTTTCTGCAGGCGTGTGATTTTATTTTTATTTATTTCATATATCGTCCCATTTCTCTACAAGAGGACAAAGAAGGTTCATTAAAGAACCTTATTATCTTAAAGAAGCTTAACTTGGCTCTTTAAAATAGCATATTGTTTTATATAATCCTTTTCTTCATTAGAATTAATATCCCATTGACCCTTTTATGTCAGACAGACAATACTCAACAAATGAACTGGGAGTATTAAAGGCTGATCCCATTTATGTATTATCCATAAACCCAGTTAAAACACATCTGACTGAACACAGTATGCCGAGTCTATAACTTAAATGAAAGTTCCTTATGTCCACATAGGGGTCAGTGTTTTAGCTGTGCGGCTACTTGATTGTATTTGGTTTTAATCTGCTGTTTTCGTGTTATTGTTGCTTCTACCATCATCTAGGTCCAATTTCTTCCTCCCTTCGTCTCGCTTGCTCATTCTGGAAACTTTAGTGTTTCCTCTTATCTGGTTCTGCCATGAAACCGTATTGACACGCTAATTCGCTAATCTCTCTGTCAATGCCCTGACCAAGCACGGAAGGACTTTTCCCTTTGATTGGGTCTCTAAGCAATGTAAAATGTCTATTGATTTCCCTCTGTACCTGCTAGCTAGCCTAATCCAGAGGCCAGCTAGTAAATCAGCCTCTCTTCCACTGCCAACCAGGCCAGCTGCACCCAGATCAACCTTAGCTAGCCTTTTTTCCAGATACCAGATTAGTGTTTTTCTGATATTTGAGGAAGTTTAGATCTAAGACTGTTAAATTCATGCAATGCTTTTGTGCCCTGGCATGTAACAGAGCTTTAGCTAGACCTTAGATTTAGTTCTGAACCAGAATGCACCACAACTTTCTACAGGAGAGTCTAATCTTACCTGCATGGGGCCGGTGTGGCTGCAGGTCTTTAGTCCAGCAATGATTGGTTGTTTGAAGGCTGAACAGTTGATTAATCAAAGAGAATCAGATGAGCTCCTGTTGATTTGGAACATAAACCTGCAGCCACACTGGTCCTTATGGATAAGATTAGACCCTCCTGTTCTACATGAATCAGATAGTTTAGGATTCAACACCGGGAACTGAGCAAACAAATGTATTTTCCAATCTGATTGTAGCCCTGCAACATTCTGTATGGGCTCAACTGGCTTAATTACATTTCCATTTACAGTATTTAGCTGACGCTCTTATCCAGAGCGACTTACAAGGTTAATCATATTACAGGTAGGCCAGTGTAGTGTTAGGAGTCTTGCCCAAGAACTCTTATTGGTGTAGCACAGCATAGTCACGCAGACTGGGATTCGAACCCCAGTCTCCCACATGTGGTGGTGGCTCCCTGGTAGTGGTGTTATCCGCTGGGCTACACCAACCACATTGATTGATCACATGACTGTAGTCCAACACAGTCTTGTCTGAACCTGTCTGTAGCCTAACACAATTGTATTCCAAAATGTACCAAGTAAAAAAAGGCCCAACCACAGCACTCAGTTGTCTGTCCAAACCTGACTGCTGCTGGACTGAAGTATGTCCAAATCAAAATGCAGCCTGACAGAATTCTGTCTGAATTTGATTGTAGCCCTAAAAACTTCTATCCCAACCCAACTGTAGCTGGATAGAGTTCTGCTGCAGCCCAACTGAGCCCTGACAGACTCTGTCCAGACTCAACCCCAATCAAATTTGGCCCTAAGTCTCTATCCCAATGACATTATGTCCAAACAAGAATGCAGCCCACAATATTAATTCTGAACCCAACTGTAACCCAACAAAGCTGAGTGCCAAGCCAAACATAGCTGAACGCTTTTGGAATTTGACTGTAGCTCAGCAAAATTCTGTCTAAAGCTGACTGTAGCCTGTCCAGAGCCCAGTATTTTTGTTGTGGCTAAACAAAATCAGATTGGAACCTACAGTGTTTATTGTGAACCCGAGTATAGCCCAATTAAATTCTGTCTAAAATTCTTACTGCACCCAGAAAATTCCATCTCAACCTGTATATAGTCTGACAGTGGATCATTCTCAAGACTGCAGTTACACTAGCAGGGAGTGTTAATGTGTGTCTGATCCAATCCCACCACCACAACACACACTAACAAACCACCACCACGTCAGTGCCACTGCTGAGAATGATCCACCACCCACTCAATACCTCCTCTGTGGTGGTCCTGATCACTAAAGAACAGGTTGAATAGGGGGTAATACAGTGTGTAGAGAACAAATGGACTATAGTCTGAAATCGTAAATCGCCAAGGCTCTCCTGTACGTTCAGTGGAGCTCGTACAATAGCCAGTGAGAGTAGATGCTAGGAGGTGCGTCTAATGGAAGTGTCCAGTGGGTGTATTTTACATGTGAATTGTGGAAAAACCACATGCGTTTGTTTACAAGTCACATTTCTGGAAGGATGAAACCTCCAGAGGAGCCAGAACAGCCATGCATGCAGGCTGAAATCCATTAAAAGGAGGACACGGGCTCTGGAGGACCCAACACGAGCCTAACAAACACCTAAAAAGCATGAAAGTAGTGGGGCACCATCGGGTCCAGAGAAACATTTCGAGCTCTAATGTGGATAAAATGTATGTTTAGTTGTATTTTTCGAAACGTAACGTGTGTTTTGACTTTGGAGCTTTATTAGGAGTGAGCTGACAGTGATGAGCGTCGCTGCATGCTCCTGCAGAGGACCCAAAGCCTCCTGGTAAACATCATTACTGCCTGCCTGCCCGCCTTATTTTTCACATAATACAGTGGTCATGTTTACTTGGAAGACCTAGGTGCGTTGGTGGGCACAGTTGCCGTCTTAACTGCGCTGTTCATTTAGCTGAGAGATGAGTAAGAGGGAAGTGCAGCTTAACGAGGCTCGGGGAGAGCGGCAGCCGGCAAATCCGCACAAACACTGTCCTAGGCGACTGCGACAAGGCAGTGGGTGGGCAGTGGCGCAGTCCTGACCGTTTATGTTAGAAATATTTTGGGGTGTTTTTGGAATGTTTGATCCTAATCACGCATGTCCAGACAGGGGAGCTGAAACCTCGATGTTTAGTCTGTGCTCTGGAGGACATTGTGTTTCTGCACTACAGATCGTTTAGGAATAGAACAGTGTTTTGGGCTGCATGATTTGTTTTGCTCATTAGTCGTTCACTTTAATAGGTGCGCTTCAAAGTGGTGATTGTTGTTTGATTGATCTCTGTTTAATGCCCGTGTGAATCAGCATTGATCATCATCGTTTCATCGTTTTTAAACAGAGCCAGAATAAAAACGTAAATACACTAACTTAATTAGAAATTAAGACCCTCCTTACCCTCCTTATTCAGTAACTCAGTAAGTGTAATGCGTTAGTGTACTGTAAGTAGTGTGTTGGTGTACAGTATCTCAGTAAGTGTAATGTGTTAGTGTGCCGTAAGTAGTGTGTTGGTGTACAGTGACTCAGTAAGTGTAATGTGTTAGTGTGCCGTAAGTAGCGTGTCAGTGTACAGTGACTCAGTAAGTGTAATGTGTTAGTGTGCCGTAAGTAGCGTGTCGGTGTACAGTAACTCAGTAAGTATAATGTGTTAGTGTTCTTTAAGTATTGTGTTGGTGTACAGTAACTCAGTAAGTGTAATGTGTTAGTGTGCTGTAAGTAGTGTGTTGGTGTACAGTAACTCAGTAAGTGTAATGTGTTAGTGTGCTGTAAGTAGCGTGTTGGTGTACAGTAACTCAGTAAGTGTAATGTGTTAGTGTACTGTAAGTAGTGTGTTGATGTACAGTAACTCAGTAAGTGTAATGTGTTAGTGTGCTGTAAGTAGTGTGTTGGTGTCCAGTAACTCAGTCAGTGTAATGTGTTAGTTCATTTGGTTGTTGAGGAACGAGAAGGTAACAATGACTACGCCCAGTGAGCTGCTGAAGAACCTCTGTACCTCTATAAGCTCTGCCATCTTGGTACTACTGTTTACTACCGGTGTGTAACCCTGTGTTGACGTTGATGTTACCAACCACAGCCGTTGTATAATATAAGCCCTTTAGGGTTTTCCTTAGTGGGACTACTTGGAACGGGAGCCAATACACTGGCTGAGAGAAACCAGCACACTGGCTTATTAACGTCTACTGCCCAGACGCTTCAGATAAGCCTCAGACTGCGTCCCAGTAACCCTGTCCCTGCCCATTCAACCTATATGCAGTAAACGACCCCAACACTTCTGAGTGAAACACAGAGTAGTAATACAGAGGAGACACAAACACGGGGACTGTCTCTGTATGTCCCGGATCTGCAGAAAGTCTGCCCTCTGAGTTACTATAGTTTTGTTATACATGTGTCGACCCAGTCTGGTAATCACCACCCAGCCTGTCCCTGGACACTGTCTGCCCAGTCCTGCATTGGACTCTGTCTGACCCCAGAGACTCATTAAGGCCTGATGCTCTGTGGAAGATGAAGCTAGATCCACACTTGTAGTGGGGGGCTCCAGACAAGGGGGTGGGAGAGGGTCGGGGGTTACAGTGTGTGTAAGGGAGAGAATGACTGTATGTGATGTAACTGTGTGCAGTGCAGTGGGCGGGTCTTTGGAAAATGCCGTCCGGACCTGATGTGAGCCGGCGTGTTGGGTTCAGACAGATATTTCAATCTGTAGCCCCGTGTGTGGAATCTGTGTGTGTGTGTGGAATCTGTGTGTGTGTGTGTGAAGAACAGAGTGAGCATGTGACTCTATCTGATGTCATTGTGAGTGTCTCTCTCTCTCTCTCTCTCTCTCTCTTTCTTTCTCTCGTATCTATTTCTCCTCTTTTTGCTTTTTTCTTTCACTCCTGTTCTTTCTTTTAATCTATCACTCTTACAGTTTTTCTGTTTTTCCTTTCCTTCACTTCTCTTTTCTCACTCTGTCTATCTCCCTTTCTGTGTCCCCCTTTCACTCACTCTACCTTCCCCCCTCCTCTCTTTCTCTCTATATGTTTCTTGTTCTCATTTCTAATTTCTCCCTCTGTATACTTATATATCTCTATACATCTGTCTCCTCCTCCTCCTTGTTCTCTCTCTCCCCCTGTCTCTCTCTCCCCCTGTCTCTCTCTCTCTCTCTCTCCCTCTCCCTCTCCCTCTCTCTCTCCCTCTCTCTCTCTCTCCCTCTCTCTCTCTCTCTCTCTCTCTCTCTCCCTCCCTCTCTCTCTCTCTCCTTCTCCCTCTCCCAGTCCGATCTCTATTCTCTCTCTCTCCTCTCTCTCTCTCTCTCTCTCTCTCTCTCTCTCTCTCTCTCTCTCTCTCTCTCTCTCTCTCTCTCTCTCTCTCTCTCTCTCTCTCTCTCCCTCTCTCTCTCTCTCTCTCTCTCTCTCTCTCTCTCTCTCTCTCTTTCTCCCTCCCTCTCTCTCTCTCTCTCTCTCTCTCTCTCTCTCTCTCTCTTTCTCCCTCCCTCCCTCTCTCTCTCTCTCTCTCTCTCCCCCTCTCTCTCTCTTTCTGCTGTGTCAGGTATTGTCCTGTATGTATGTGATGTGATCATGCATGATGTGTAGGTCACAGACTGCAGGGAAGGTGTACAGTTCAGTGTTATGTTATTATCAGCACGTGTGGCTTTTGGGATATGACCCAGGTGCTTGATGTTGCTGGTGGCGTGCTGTACCAGCTGAGCTGCAGATCTGCCCTGTTGCTTGTGTTTGTTTACGTGAGCTAGAAAGAGAGAGAGCCAGTGTGTAGTGTGATCTTGTCAGTGCTATAATGACTTCTGCTAGTCTTGAAGAGAACTGAGGGGAGAATCTTCTAGATAGGCCTCTTTCATGTGTGGCGTACGCTATGCATCGCTGTACACTATCTACACTATCTGCTTCTATCAGATCAGTCCCAAGTTAAAATTTCATTTTTCATCTCAGCATGAAGGCTCTCGCACGTCCTGTGTTCGCACACTCACGCGCGGCTTAATGACAGGCAGGGCGGCAGCCGGAGCTCTGACTGCTTTTATCAGTGCAGGAGGAGCAGCTGCTGTGCAGAGCAGGAACACCGGCTGTAGCTTGCTGTAGTTTGCAGGGAGGTAACGTATACATTATTGTGGAGACATTCCTGACATCTAAGCATCATCACCTCGGTTGAGGGTTAACAGGCTAGTTGTGGGTTGAACGGCCCAGAAGGATAAAAGGGTTCGGAAGACGAGATGAGTGACATAAAAATGAATTTGAATGTGTTACACTGGTTTTGCCAAAACCTGCAGACACCCTGACATGTACATATTTTAAATCCACCTATATAGAAACTGATTTATGCATCCATTTATATGCATCCTTTCCAGATTTATGCAGTGCTGCTGTGTTTTCAATAAAGTCCAGACCCTGGGGTGGTCAGTCACTCTTTTCCTTTATTTAGTAACAGTTACATCATGTCCTTCAGAGTCAGGAGGGACGGTGTAGGTCGTCCAGGTCCTGTCCTGTCGCTGGGATTTTGTTTCTGTATCTTATAATCATCTTTTGAATTCTCTGACGTTGTTGGTCTCTGACTATCGCACAGTACTGCGTGTGCAATCTGCGTATGTGTGTATCCTCACTCGTCAGAAGTGCAGTTATGAATTATTGAGGCTGTTATATAACGGGTGTGTAGAAATATCGGCATAGAACCGTCAGCACCTGAAAGCAGCAGAACAGGCGCGCAAGCTGAATCCAGGTGAAAGACAGGTAGCAGGCTGCAGCTGGCCAGAGGAATGAATAAATGAATGCGTTGGAGATATCCTGGCAGAACTTGAGCTGAAACCTTCATAGGCTAGGCTTTTGGAGCCCGCTGTTACTCTTTGTCGCATAAGCACCAGAGCTGTGCCACTGAAAGTCAAAGAAACTATCATATAGGTTAAAACAAGAACATTAGGAGACACCGGCCAAACCTCAGGCTCAACCAAATTCAGATTTAGAAAGAAGAAAGAGAGATTTGTTGGTCTTGGTAGCTGTGAAGGCACTGGTAGGCTGAGGGGAACCTGTTAATTACAGGTGATGACCTAAAAATCCCTACCACAACGAAGAAAAATCCCCATATACCTGTCTGACCGAGGACGGCTGTGCATGTGTCACTGACTGCTGTCTGCAGAAGACAGTCTGAACAGAAATACATTTGCTACAGGACGAGATGCAAACCACTAGTTAGCCGCAGCAAAACAGGATGACCAGGTTACAGCTGCAGAGTTCTGGAGAAAAAATGACTTGTGCTTTCATCAGAGCATGAGTGAACGGGAGGCGAATAGAAACTGGCTGAAATCAAAAGCCTAGCACCTCGTGCTACGTAAAACGTGGTGGTGGGAGTGTTATGGCCTGGGGCTGTATGGGGCTCAATCTTCCTCACTGATGATGTAACAGCCGTATTACCAGGACAATTGTGTCTCTAAAGTGGTTCTAGGTCGAGCCTGGCAAAGCGTCACCAGAGAACACACCTGGTGATGTCATCATCAGAAGAATAGATGGACCCAAAGGAAGGTGTGGGGTTACAGTGCTATTAAGGTTAGACGGATAGACTGATATGATCAATATTTATTGAGCTACACATACAGAAGTAGTGTCTTTCAGTTTGGCGGCGTCGGGTCGCCGTGTTTGCTAATGCAACATGCCAGACGTCTCGGTATGGAGTTGTAGAGGTTCCTGATGGTGTCCTGTGATAATTCATCCCATGCAGCTTGAATATCCTCACACAGTTCCTGCAGATGGTGCGGTAGGGGTAGGGGTTGGAGTAGGGATGGGGGTGGGGTTAGGGGTAGGGGTAGTCGTGGGGGTAGGGGTGGAGGTGGAGTGACACCAGGCCATCTGGACCCGTGATATGTGACCACAAACTGTTGATCATGGTGCTGACCACGGTGCTTCCGCACACGGACTGTTGGTTGTCTTCAATGAAGATGACCCGCTGCCATTCTAAGTGTGGCATGACACCAGTGCAGTCTGTGGTGATGTTGACATGGTGTTATGTAACGGTCTGTGTGCATGTAGTCCTGTGTCGTGCAGTCGCCTGCCAATGGTGCACAACAGGAGGCCATCACTGCTGGCTGAATGTCTGCAGTCATAGCTGTTGGGTCAGTCAGGTATAGCGAGGCCAGTCCTTGCTACGTCACATGTGAAAGTTAAATCATTTGGATGTCTAACACTGTCAACCCCACCCACCAAGTTTTATTCCTGTTGAGTGACTGTATCATGAATGTATCTGCCTTTGTTCCTCCAACATTATGGAGGGTGCTGTATATATGGTACCCACCTAACGTACTAACCTTTAAAATTATGAATATATTTTTTAATCTGACCCAGGGAAAAGAGTCCTCCTAATTAAAAACTCCTCAGACACACATTTTCTACATCTTTATTGTGTTTTCGGACAGCTTGGCCTTTAACACGATCACAGCACGTTGAAGTTCTGGACGTTTAGCTGAACCATCTGAAGCGTGCTCCTTTTCACTGAACCCAGAATATCCTGCTGAAGCCCCCCACTGAGGCAGTCTGTGCTCCCTTCGCTCAGAAGAGGGTCAGTGGGTCCGGGAGCCATGGGAACCCTCTCCCTGCTGGCACTCTAGCCGGCCTTCAAGAACTGTGAGCAAGCCAACGCGAGGCAATGTCCCAGCAACCCCGCTCGGCATGAGCAGCACTGGCAAAGGAGAGCAATTAAAGCCCCGTGCCTCCACATTTAAGATGAAGCCCGCGCTAATCAGCCATCCTGGACCCGTTTCCACCGGAGCTAATTCCCACAAAGGAGTGAATGACAGCGTTTGTTATCTCATTCATACCTTCAGAATGAGTTCTCCGCGACGCTCGGCGAGCACCTCCACCCTGCCAAGGCCACTGGTGGCTGGAAAGTCATTAGAAGCTGCCAGCCAGAAGTAATGCCCTTCTGCTTTATCGACGAGCGTCCCACAGTCGTCAGGACATGCTACTCCAGCGTGAACGGTGTACAGGCAAAAACAGCTCCTTTTTAGTGATGCCACAGAAGAACCGCTTTTTCGCTTTTACTGATGCCACTAAAGCTCTTGGATGAAATACGGATATTGTAGAAATGGGCAGCATGCAGATGAGCCTCCAGCCAATCTCTGACTGCTTTACAGTGTGCTGTAATTAGGATGTAGATCCAGTTGCTAGTTGTGTTTGCATACAGAGGAATTAGTCTACTGCATTCAACCCATCCGTTAAGTGAAACACACACACACACACACACACACACTAGTGTACACACACACACATACACACACACACACACACACACACACTAGTGTACACACACACACACACCCACACACACACTAGTGTACACACACACACACACACACACACACACACATACACACCACACACACACTATTGCACATACACAAACACACACACATACAAACACACTATTGCATATACACACATACACACACACACACTAGTGTACATACACACACACACACTAGTGTACACACACACATACACTATTGCACATACACACACACACACACTAGTGTACACACACACACACTAGTGTACACACACACTTGCACATACACACACACACACACACACACACACTAGTGTACACACACATACACACACACTATTGCACATACACACACAGACACACACTAGTGTACACACACACACACTAGTGTACACACACACACACATACACACTAGTGCACACACACACACCCACCACACACACACACACACACACACTAGTGCACATGCACACACACACACACACACACTAGTGCACACACACACACACACACACACACACACACACACACACACACACACACTAGTGTACACACACACACACACACACACACACACAATCACTAGGGGGCAATGAAAACACCTGCCCAGGGTGGTGAGCCACGGCATTCGGGGAGCAGTTGGAGGTAAGGTGCCTTACTCAAGGGCACTTCAGGCGTGTCCTGTTGGTCAGAACCGGCGACCCTCCGGTCACAAGGCTGGTTTCCTTAAGCTTCAGCCCACGACTGCCCATCAATCATTATATTAAATCTACACTGCAAAAACAGCTAGCTTTTAAATCATTGATTCTGTGATGTCACAAAAACCAGTCATCTACATCCAATGCCTGGCTTCTAAGTGCACTGCCTAGCCAATAAGAAGTCCCCACTTGGATTTAAACACAGAAATAAGAAGAAGAGCCTGCAGTGATTCGTATGTTCTAGCTGATAGTAATCCCTTAACCCAGCTAACCACCATGTGGGTAGACACATCCCGTTTCTGGAACTGGGTTAGGAACTGTCCAGCACATCATTAAACCCTGGAAGGACAGTGGAGAACCTCTTGAGAGAAATGTTGCCAGATAAAGATGGTAAATGGCCCCTATCGGAGAGCACTTAAACTCCTGGTGGGGTGGAGTGGTAAAGAACGTACAGTAGAACTCACAGCTGTGTTGAGTAGTGAAAGTAAGAGCGTTTCCACACGACCAGAACTCCCAGCATTGGGACTAAACAGCTGGGTGAAGATAAGAAAGCCACTTGTTAGTGAAACTAAAGACAAAACTCATTTTCAGTTTGTTAGAGAGCATAAGGAATGAGCTCTGGATCAATAAAGGAAGGTCATGTGGTCTGATGAATCCAGGCTGACCCTCTTCCAGAGTGATGGGCGCATCAGGGTAAGAAGGGAAGTGCATGAAGTGATGCATCATGCATCAGTTGTGTATCATGCTTCACTGAAAGAGCATACTGGGCTGGAAGACTCTTTATTCCTTCAGTGGGTGGGACTAAACGGCTGCAGACTGAAAAGAGAGATAAGCACATTGTTTTTTGTGACATCACAACAGTGATATTGAAATAGGCTTTTCTGGCTCCATGTTTACATACAACATAAACTTTTATTCAGGGGGAAATGATGAGTCATGAAATGCCCCTTGTAAATGTAAATCTCCATCCATTTGGGAATAGTTTATGTGGGTATTTTTTTTTATTTGCAAAAGCATAAAATATCACACACAATATGACATATTCCCACATATTGTTCAGCTTCAGCGATCAAGTATTCGCTGCAGGTTTAATGCGGCGTGGTATGGTATGAGCAGCAAAGACTCACTTGCCTCTCCGCTAATTATTATCGATTACGGCGCGCAGTGTTGCCCGCCTTGATGCGATTGTGTTCGCTCATAATTAATTTTATCTCGTCTGTTTGGCTGCTGATCTTGGATTAGTTTTTGTGTGGTGATTTATGGATGTGGAAATGCTAATGGGAAGAAGAATAAACAGAAAACAAGAGTAGGCCTCTATCCAAGTGCTGTATTGTAAACCTGATTGTTGTTGTATGCGGTTAAGCTCTTGTCCAGTAGTAGCAGTATGTCCACCAATGTCAGAAAGCACACGAGCAAGTCTGTGTACGATTACTTCAAAGGTGTCATAAAATGTGTTTAAGTTTTTAAACTATTCTCTGATGTTCTACATAGAAGGTATGTGACTTTGGTTGGGTTTGAAAAACACCCAGATGCAGTTTTACACACCAATTTACACCCTATGATCTGGTCCTACAATGAAACGAGCTGTTTTCCATTTTTTAGGTAAGACCGTATATAATCTGAAGAGCTGTGTTTTGACTGACTGGTTTACAACAAGGCGCTGTGATGATCACACAGACGCATCATGTCCAAATAGACTAGATAAAATGAGCCTCCATGTAAATAAGCTTGCTCCTAACACTATTTAGGTAGCTATGCTAATGCTAGTTTCTTAGAGTTAATGCTAGTAGCTAACGTTACATATACTAGCTACTCGCTTTCTATCTGGACTTCAATACAAAGCAGATCCTCTCTATGAAACTCTCAGTTTAAGATGATCTGCTTTAGCTGGCAAACACGGATATGGTCACACAGCATGGCTGCTACTTACAGGCTGCTGTTGGGGTTGGGGTGCTAATAAAGGTGGAGCTGCTCCTCTATACAGGCTCTTCAGGGTCAAACAATGAGTGAAGCTGTTCCATATTGTCTAAGAGTTTGGGAAATTGTCCGGAGTGAAATGTGCAGAGCGAACTAACATCTTTGATATACTAGTAAAGATGTGGGAGCTGAAGTTGGCTTCCTATTTCCACTATGCAGGGGGGTAGAACAACTCAACATGGCTTAAGGCTAGTGTGTGCTAACTTTGGCATGCTAATTGTTGGGATATAAACTTCAGTAGACTTGTAACTCTGGTGCATAGGGTTGCCACCTTTGTTGTTTGGTGTATAGTGATTTAGGGAAAATACGGAACAAATTTACAGACATTTACGAAAATACAGAACAAATTTACAGAAATGTATGGAAATACGGAACAAATTTACAGACATTTACGGTAATCGGAACAAATTTACAGACATTTACGAAAATACGGAACAAATTTACAGACATTTACGGAAATACAGAACAAATTTACAGACATTTACGAAAATACGGAACAAATTTACAGACATTTACGAAAATACGGAAAAAATTTACAGACATTTACGGAAATACGGAACAAATTTACAGACATTTACGAAAATACGGAAAAAATTTACAGACATTTACGGAAATACGGAACAAATTTACAGACATTTACGGAAGTACGGAACAAATCACACAACACTTATTTGCCAAATAAAAGACGATTCCGTAATTAACAGGACAGGTGGCAACCCTACTGGTGCAAGACCTAGAGAAGTACATGTTGGACACCAAATTTATCTTTGCTGATCGGTCACATGCAGTGCAGTCGTAGACTGCTCATCAAAAAGTGAGTGCAAAAGTGAACTGAAACCAAAACGAGAAATGTCTGTAATACTGTTTAACTAGCGCGATATCCATGTTCTCCTCTGTGAAGCTCTCTGCATAAGGCAACAGGTTGCAATCTCCTTTGCACGTCTAGTGGCTCAGCCTGTCCCAGCCCCTTGGGTGCTGGTGTTTAGCTCCAGTGCACCTGTCTCTCTGGGAACAGGAGGTGTGACAGCGTTGCGAACAAACACTTCAAGCGGCTGATGAGCCGGGCACGTGGCAAAGCTCTTGAAAATGAAACAATGAGCCGCAGTGTTAGAAGGAGGGAAAGTAAATGGCATGCTTGCTGCAGCGAGTGTGTGAGAGACAGGTTATTTCATGCATTGTTGCTTGGGGGAAAGTGCAATCACTGTAATTTGTGTGGCATGGGATTATTCAGCATCGCGATGCACATCTGCTGGATTCCATGGCTGCCGTGAAGAGTGGCTGGACAAAGCCAAGGATGCTTAGTCTAATTTGTGCTCCTGGAAAACTGCTGGCTAAATCAGGGGGGCTGGGGGTCCACTTGCCTTGCAGAGGCACTTAGGTCACCTCTGGAGATGTTGGTTAATTAACTGATGAGTTGAGCCGAGAGTGCTCTGTTCAGGGAAAACCGGAATACTTCGGACAAGGATCGAGAAACTCCTGTCTAAATAAGAGTGACTCAGAATCTGGAGTCTGACGCAACGCTGTACTCCATGTTGTGTTAAGCTACTTTAGAAATAACTTGAGGAAGTGTTTCTCAACTCCGTTTTTAGGAACCACACTTTTTACTTTTTGCCAGCTCCCAGCGCACCTGAGCCAGCCGTGGTTTTCAGCTGTCCAGATCTTTGAAATGCTAGCAGTGGGTCAAATTGACTCGACCTGTGGTATAATTTTGAAGATGCTTTGCCGTTCATTCAGGGAGCTTCATCTGAAAGCCAAAGAGGGAGCCAAGGATGGCCACGGTTCTCGGACGTTACACCACTGAATGCAGCCTGAGAGATAAAAAGACCCCCGGTGACCCATAATCCTTCACCTTCAGCACAAAGCTATTTGAGAAACGACGGAAACGGCTGCACATCTGTAATAGAAGTTAATGAAATGTAAGATTAAGCTTAACATTGCTTACCTGAGTAAGTCAGGACAGCTTGCACAGGCCATCTCAAATGCGCATGAGTGACCACTGAAGAGGAGGCTTCACATACCAGGGCTAGCAAGGTCTCTTCTCCCTGGGCTGCAGTTTTTATTAAACATAGCCTGTGTTTTCCCTCTGCTGGCTCCTCCCTAGTCCCGCCTTGATGTTAGTGTCTCACTACCTGTCTAGTTTCCTTTCTCTAGTGTTCCCAGATTTGGGTCTTGTACAAGTAGCCCCCTTAGTTCACTGTTCCTTTGTCCGGTCTTGCGTCACTGGACTTCTGTGCCATTGCTACCCAGAGTTCCTTGTATCTTGTTTTCTTTGTAGTTTGTCTTTTGCTCTGTGTTGTGATACATTATGAAACTTGCACATACATTCTGCCTCAGTGCCTCTCCTTCACGGCAATCCTTTCAAATCAATCGTTTCAAATGGGAACTTTCTGTGGCTATTATTCCTCGGGTTGTGATGCCTGTGTGAATTCCCCGGCATCTTCAAGATTGTACCACAGGTGCAGACACTTTGACTTACTGCTATAGATAACAGTACCAGGTGTTTATTGTTCTGTTATGTTTAGAGGTAGAGCAGAAATATGGGCCATCTGAGAGCTGGGTTTAGAAACCTGACTCAAAGCAAGAGTTCACAGTCCTGCCTGAAGTTGAGGAGTGGCATTGCCTCATTGTAGCCATCGGAGGCAGCAGTGCCCAGCTGCAGGTATGCCTTGGGCGCCAATCGGTGACTTCAACTTCAGCATGTAATGTGGCATGGAGGGCAACACTTTACTGCAGCCCTGCAACATAATGTTGACACAAGCCTGCCTCAAACATGTTGTGACAGATGTCATGTGCTGTCATATGTTGTCATGACAGATTTTGTAATAATACTGTGTTTACAGTACACTAACACATTACACTTACTGAGTTACTGTACACCTACACGCTACTTACAGCACACTAACACATTACACTTACTGAGTTACTGCACACCAACACACTACTTACAGCACACTAACACATTACACTTACTGAGTTACTGTACACCAACACACTACTTACAGCACACTAACACATTACACTTACTGAGTTACTGTACACCAACACACTACTTACAGCACACTAACACATTACACTTACTGAGTTACTGTACACCAACACACTTCTTACAGCACACTAACACATTACACTTACTGAGTTACTGTACACCGACACGCTACTTACAGCACACTAACACATTACACTTACTGAGTTACTGTACACCAACACACTACTTACAGCACACTAACATATTACACTTACTGAGTTACTGTACACCAACACACTACTTACAGCACACTAACACATTACACTTACTGAGTTACTGTACACCGACACGCTACTTACAGCACACTAACACATTACACTTACTGAGTTACTGTACACCAACACACTACTTACAGCACACTAACGCATTACACTTACTGAGTTACTGTACACCAACACACTACTTACAGCACACTAACACATTACACTTACTGAGTTACTGGACACCAACACACTACTTACAGTACACTAACGCATTACACTTACTGAGTTACTGTACACCAACACACTACTTACAGTACACTAACGCATTACACTTACTGAGTTACTGTACACCAACACTCTACTTACAGCACACTAACACATTACACTTACTGAGTGTGATTACTGAGTGTGATCAGTGATTAACCGACACTGACTCGACTTTTGAAAAGCTGAGGTCATGTAACCCTTATTGTTTAAAGCTATCTAAATCTGGCGGGTGGTTTATCAAACTTGCTGCTTATCGGTGTCCTGGTGATGTACCACTCCAACCTCAATACAAGCAAAGCTCAAAATCTATACACAGGTTTAGGCGTACCTACCGAACCACGCTTACCTTCTGCTCCAGCTTCAAACCTGAGGCAGATAATCAAGGGCTGCAGAAGGATAATTACCCGACTGTCAGAAACTGGAGGGGATCCAAAATACGCCCAGACCTCTGGACCCCAAAGATCAGGAACCTCTCCTAGCAAGCCTCCTGAATTGTCTAGTATACAGTCAGTGTGTCAGCTACCATGTCCTCTCCAACCTGTACAGGTGTAGATTACCCATGATTCCCCACCTCTGCCATTAGAGGTTTTGATTATTCATGCTGTTTTACACATAAACAACTCATTGGCTCTGTTTTCCTCATTCAGACCTGCGGCCCTTGTATTATTTGAGGCGAGAAATTCTTTTTTGTGTAAACAAGCCATAGAGAAAATCTATTTTGTCAAGACCTTGTCCCTTCCTGTGCCACAGAGTAATGTGATGAAATAGGCCTTGTTATTCCTCGTCGCGCTAAGCCAGTCCTTCCGACCTCTTAGAGCTTGTTTGTCTGCAGCATTGCTGTGATGAGGCCTAAGGACAGTTTAACCCTTAGAGCTTTTAGCTACAGTTCCTGTTTCCCCATGCCAGCACATGAAAACATGTTGTCATTTTATGGGACCTATTTCGGTAATGTTTGATCTGCCTCTTGACAGTTAACTATTAGCAAGCAATTAATTCAATTAATTAACTATTACCCGGTCAGTGATGCTGGGATTTGTAGGTAGTGCACTCATCTGTATATACCTATGTATTCTATCTTCTGGGTATCAGCACTGGTCCTTGTTCAGGCAGCATTTGAGCTCAAGGCGGGTTTTAGATCCTTACATTCTTATAGAAGCATTATAGAAACATTCTGTGGTGGAACCCAAAAAAATAATCTGCTATAAATGCCATAAATCGAAATGTCATTTACATTTTGTCATATATATATATATATATATGTATTTATATATACATATATATATATATATATATATATATATATATATATCAGACATCGGATATATATATATATATATATATATATATATATTTATATATATATATATATATATATATATATTTATGTAATATATATATATATATATATATATATATATATATATATATTTATGTAAATACGAGTTTTATATACACACACACGCACACACACACACACATATATATATATATATATATATATATATATATATATTAGGGCTGCCCTCTAGAAGTCGATGTTTCGAATCGTACGACTGAGACCCTTAAAGTCGACTGACAACAGTGACCCTTTTTTTTTCGTAAAACAGACTAAAGCTTACAAAAATACACAAGAGCTTTAAGAATGTAAAAAGACATTTTAATAATTATTAAAAGGGGAAGTATTAATATATATGTAAGTTCTAGCTGGGCTGTGGCGCATGCTTGCTAAAAAATTTAATCCACATGACGGTGTGCGCTGGCGGTTCACCGCTTAGGAAGCTAAAGCTGTGAAGCTGAGAAACACCGGTGGAACGATGTCTCAGAGACAGTCTGGAGGAGGTTTTAAAGAGAATCTGAACTAATTAAATCGAATTCTGCTCGTCATTTAGTCAGACATCCAACACTGCTACAAACGAGGGAGCTGACTTTAGTTTAAGACGTAACGGCTGTTTGCGGTGAAGGAAAAACAGAGCGGAGACGTTTGTTTTATTATAATTCCATTATTTTAGAATCTAAATTACAGATATGTTTATTTATTCGTCTACAGCTGAGATTATCTTTATTTAAAGTTTATAAGTACAGTCACTAATACGCCTGCTGATAAACAAGAAATAATTATTACAGCGCGGGTAGTAATATCCTATAAATAATTTAAATATGGACTAATCTGGTTTTATTAAGCAGGTCATTATTTATGAGAGATGAAAGACGAAGGGTCCTCCTACTGAAGAAGCTGTTAGGAGTGAGATTAAAAGACTATAAGCTATAAGCGCTAATGTTTAGCATGTATACGCGCTGCTGCCCGGCGCTGTATCCTGTAATTAAATCAGGCTCCAGTTCAGATCGATCATCATAAGCCCCGCCTCTTTCAGTTCAGAAATATGCTCCTGTGACTCTGCTGACTTTCTAAATGAGGAGGATCAGATCTGAACCGTATGCAGACTGATTTACTGATTACTAGATAATGTACATGGAGAAAAACATGAACCACCAGGACGGGCAAATCCGATTACATATATATATATATATATATATATATATATATATATATATATATATATATATATATATATATATATATATGTATGGTATTTTCTTAAATAACTAAATGTAAGGGTATTTTTAATAACTACCTATTTTGTAAATTGCAATCACTTTAATAAAGCTTAGACAGTGGTTAGTACAGTAGAATGAATAAGTTGCATAAACCGTTGGAAGCTCTTCTATTATCATTCACAGGGATCTTATGGCTGGCTTTAGGTCATTTCTACAAAAAATGTTATATGAACTTATGTCTGACTAGCATTGTTAAAAGCTGAAGAACACTTTCCTCAGGTACTTTTCATAATTGGCTCCCTTTACTTTCTTTTAAAGGGGCCATAGAAGGGAAGACCGTATTTCCATTGTCACAGTTGAATACGAGTTCAGTACCTTGTATTCCATTGTACAGTACAATTTAGGGTGAAACAGGTGGTGTGACAAGCTGGCAAATAGGAAACCAGTCTCAGCTCCCACATCTTTAAGAAGATCCTGAAATGCTTTAATTCAGAGCTGTCTGCTCTGCACATTTCACTCCAGACACTTTCTTAAAGCGTGGCCAATAAAAAGCAGCTTCGCTCAATGTTTAACACTGAGGAGACTAAAGAGAGGAGCAGCTCCACCTTTATTAGCATCACAACCCCAACAGCAGCCGTGCTGTGTGATTGTGTACGTGTTGGCCGGTTGAAGGGAATCATCTTAAACTGAGAGTTTCAGAGGAAGGAACGACTTGAATCTACTGATGGAAGATGGCTAGTATACGTAGCTAGTAAACGTAACATTAGCTACTAGCATTAGCATAGCTAGCTAAATAGTATGAGGGTGGAGCTTATTTACACAGAGGCTCATTTTATTTTCACATCTGTGTCTAGTTGGACATGTTGCGTCTGGGTTTTCATTATGGTGTCTCACTAAAGCAGCCAATCAGAGCAGAGCTAGCTAGCAAGCTCACCAAATAGCAAACAGCTCAGTGGGTGTAAATGGGGGTGTACAGCTGCTTCTGGCCATTTTCTCATCCTCATGTGCCTTCTGTGATGTAACCAACATCAGCAGGGTGTTATTACTCTGTAAACATCACTGTAATATGGGCTCTCTGTGCTTTAAGTTGTTAGTTGGTAAAGTAAGTTCCAATTAACAGAACACACAGGCATGTCTGCAAAGTTAGCTTTAATATTTTTGTCATGCAACATTACTTTGGTTTCCTCATGGTTACCATTTTTCTGACATGGCTATATGGCAAAAGTGCCATCACAATACTTTTTTGTGGTACACATGATGTAAAGACAATTTCTGATGTCTGACCTGCTAATGCAGGCAACAAAGAGCCAGTGGTGCCACATTTGAAGTCCAAATAAGTTTGGTTTAACATTGTTTTACATCCTCCTGCTGTGTTACACTAAATCCAATCTACTAAATCCAATCTCCAGTTTACTAATATAATGGATGTGCAACTTAGTTGCTGCTAATGTCCACTATAAGCTCAAAACATATTGCAAAATATGGTGATGGAAATGATCAGAATGACATGTTTCACAACTTTGAATTTGTCACTCTTTTCTTTCCATCTAAAAAATGACAAATTGAAGAATATCTAACAAAGAACACGTTTACCACAAAAACCTTTATTGATACTGATACAGTTAAGACATTTATTTATATTTACCTAATTAGCCAAAAAACAGTGAATATATATACAATACATATTATTATATTGTATTAAATAATAATAAAAATAATATAGATGATGATATATAATTATTAATATTAATAATAACAATAATAATAATTGTTTTTTTTTTTTTTATTATCATATTATTAAATAATGATAAAAAAATAATATAGATGCTAATAATAATAATAATAATAATAATAATAATAATAATCATCATTATTATTATTATTATTATTATTATTATTATTATTATTATTATTATTATTATTATTATTATTATTATTATTATTACAGAACACATGTTTACCACAAAAACCTTTATTGATACTGATACAGTTAAGACATTTATTTATATTTACCTATTTAGCCAAACAACTGTGAATATATTTACAAAACATATTATTATATTGTATTAAATAATAATAAAAATAAAAATAATATAGATGATGATATATTATTATTATTATTATTATTATTATTATTATTATTATTATTAATAATAATAATAATTATTATTATTATTATTGTTATTGTTTTTATTCTATTATTAAATAATGATAAAAATAAAAATAATATAGATGCTAATAAAATAATAATAATAACAATAATAATTTTATTATTATTATTTTTAATTATTATTATTGCTCCTACTAATATGATTGTTAATATAAAAATATTATATAATATTTATGGCTATGTGTGGTCAAAATGTCCCCAGGCCCTTAATTGTTAGAGATTTTTCTCATTGATGAAAAAAGGTCAATCCTATAGACACAGGCTGTAAATTATAAGTATTCAAATTATAGTAACTGTATCATAACTGCAGATGAACAGAGTCAGAATCATTTGGAGCTGTGAGCCTCAGGATTAGACTTGAGCCACATGTTCATCCATGTTGCTGTCATGTTTTTTTCCCACCAAGATGCGACACTGCTAGCGTGTCCAGCTATGTCTTTATATCTGACAGCATCGCACTGTTGGAAAGGCCTGGCAGGGATTTGCTCATTCTTGCTCACAGATGTTTACAGAAACATGAAATGGGTCAGGCTGAGTGCGTCTTGTCTGTCTTTGGTTATATAAGTCCCGGGCTACGTGGAGGGCAGCGTTGTATCATGATCAGATATGTATGTCCTCTCATGACAGGCCTTCACGTTATTTGTGACCTTGTCCGTGTCCGTCTGCTCAGGTTGACCTGGAAGTAAACGGATTTGTCTGCTTGCCTGTCGTTTTTATGGCCCAAACCCATCGGTCCTTGAGCACGGTCGGCATGCTGTAAATACGGGCTGTCACTCCAATGTCACTTCCTTTCCTCTCTCTCTCTCTCTCCCCTCTGCCTTTTCCCCCAGGCCGTATGTTTAATGCGCCCCCCCAGGACGAAGCCAATGAATAAATGATTGTGATTACCTGACGGTGGGGAGGAGATTGGAGGGCAGGGGGAGAAGAAGGAGCGTGTAGGCCCTCCTCCATGATGCCGGATAGACTTTGTAATCATTGCCCAGACACACACATGCACACCCTGGCGCTGTGTATTTTTGCCAGGCGCAAATGAATCACTCTGTACAATAATAATAGTAACGATACGACAGGAGTGAAACCTGGTGTGTAGGTCTGACATCACGGGACACGGGGAGTGGGTCATCTTCAGTGACAAGACCAGTTTTGTCTTGGTGGAGGCGAGCAACAAACGTGGAGGCACCGTGGTCAGCACCAGGATGAACGGTTTATAGCCACACGTCACATGTCTAGAAGGCCTGGTGTCACACCACCTCCACCCCTACCGCACCATCTGCAGGAACTGTGTGAGGATATTCAAGCTGCATGGGATGGATTATCAAGGGACACCATTAGGAACCTCTACAGCTCCATGCCAAGGAGTTTGGTATGGTGCATACTGAGAGACAGACTTCTGTATGTGTAGCTCAGTGAATATTGATCATATCAGTCTAAACGTATCATCAGTTATTGATCCTGGTGACCTTTATCCGCCTTCCCAACAGCACCGCAATCCCACACCTCCTTCTGGGTGCAGCTGTTCTTTTAATGGTGGATGTACAGGGGTTGGACAATGAAACTGAAACACCTGTCATTTTAGTGTGGGAGGTCTCATGGCTAAATTGGACCAGCCTGGTGGCCAATCTTCATTAATTGCACATTGCACCAGTAAGAGCAGAGTGTGAAGGTTCAGTTAGCAGGTAAGAGCACAGTTCTGCTCAAAATACTGCAATGCACACAGCATTATGGGTGACATACCGGAGTTCAAAAGAGGACAGATTGTTGGTGCACGTCTTGCTGGCGCATCTGTGACCAAGACAGCAAGTCTTTGTGATGTATCAAGAGCCACGGTATCCAGGGTAATGTCAGCATACCACCAAGAAGCACGAACCTCCACCAGCATCACGTAGTGACCTGGCCACTATCCTGCAAGAAGAATGGCTTAAATCCCTCTGACCACTGTGCAGGACGCAGTATATGTCATTCCCAAGACCAACTGACGCTGTATTGGCCGCAAAAGGACCTACACCATACTAATAAATGATTGTGGTCTAAAACCAGGTGTTTCAGTTTCATTGTCCAACCCCTGTATGTCCCATTCTGTTACACAGAACTGTTCAAAAGTCAGACTACTCATTCATGTATGTCATTTCCAGTGAAGGGGGCTGTTATCTACTTCTTAGTGTCAAGAAATAAAGACAGAAATCCAAATATAAATCATATTTTTCTATATTAGTTTAGCACGTTTCAGCACTTTGACTCTATTACAGCCTCAGGGTTTTCCAGAAATCTACAGGGATATTTTTCCACAGCACCAAGTTACGTCTTATTTTGTGTTCAGATGTTTGCAGTGAAAAAAAAAAAAACGAGTCATTCGGCAACTCATAGTGAGATGTGGCCACCGGTGGCATAAAGCCAGGCAAACACTGGCAAGGTGGCAGGAGTGCTGGAGAAGACGGATGATGATCAGAGGAGAGCTTAATCAGTGTAGATTCTTTATTTATGGTGGAGCAGGGCAGAAGAAGCTCGGTACACTAGTATATCGCTGCAGTCCACAGCAAAAGTTGGGAATATTCAACACCTGACGGGAAGCGTTTCGCTGCGGTCTGCGGAATGTTGCTGCTTACGGTGGCAGAATTCCCCATCGCGGCTCTTATGAAAACAATGGGATATCCGGTTTGTTGTTGTTCCCCTACTGCAAACATGCAGGCAGTGGGTTAGAAGCAGGTTAGATGTTTTGCTTTGCACTAGCCAAATAACCCCATCCAGTGATGCAGAGGTTCTGGACTCTGGTGTGGTCAGTCTTTTGTTCCGAGAACCCCCGCAGCTTCTTTCTTTGATGGATCTGTCAGCTTTTCTCAGTGAGGAGATTCATAAACAGCTACACATCCTTTCAGGCCTCCATAGCGTTGAGATGTGTTCTCACTGCAGAAGAAGGATGGACAGAGACACCTGTGGATGTTCTCAGATCCGGAGCAAGAGTGAAGCTCGGTTTTTCTCCTCTCTCTGAAGCTGAAAGGGCTGATTATCTAAGGGGTGGTCTACCAGATCTCGCATATGGTTGTTAGCAGTACAAATGTTCTCTGTATCTGTTAATAATTCATTTGGAAACCCCAGCGTGGAAAACTCCTGCTGTTTCCCTCATTTCCTCTGACTTCTCCGTTCCTGATGCCAGGGTAACATCTAATATGTAATCTCATTATTGCCATTTGAAATGAGGCGGATGCTTACGGGGCAGCCTAAGGTGAGCTTAGGTAGTTGCTTGTGTGTCTGTCAGTATCTCTTTGAAGAGGAAGGTAAGGTCAGTGACACAAACTTTGGGACGTCTGATTGTCGGGAGGCCTCAGCTCTAACTGTTTGGTGTAAGAGTAAGGCCTCTTGGCTATTTGCCATTTGTGTTTACACACAGAGGAATTTATCTTCCGCATTTAACACATCCGTGAAGTGAAACCCACACACACACACACACACTATGGAGCGGTGGGTAGCCCTATCCATGGCGCCCAGGCAGTGATTGTGGCATAGGTGCTTTGGTGCCAGTAGTAGGCGACCCTCCGGTTACCAGGCTGGTTCCCTAACCTCCAGCCCACGACTGCCCCCCAATCCAGGAGTTTAACCTGATTTAATTGTGACTTAATTGTTAATCTTATAACAATAATAATAACAATAATAATAATAATAATAACAATAATTAATAATTAATAATTAAATAATTAGGAGCTGAAATGACAGGAGGTGCACCAAAGCACACAATGGACAAATGAAGTACTGATAGATTCAATGTTGTACTTGTGGGTCAGAAACATGATGGATATCTCGATGCTTAGAGATGCTAGGCTAATGTTGCTAATATTATACATGCTGGAGTTGGACTGTGACCAAATTGTTCTCCATAAATGCATAATCAAAACACCTCACAGCTCTCTCTGTGTTACGGTTATGAAGCCTTAGCTATAAGCATATACTCCCCAAGCCAGCTCAGTTTTTGAACACACATAGACCAATTCTGAACACTCTGGTGCTCAAAAGCTGTGATGGGCCCACACCAGACAGAGGTAGCTGTAAAAGATGCCCAAGAAACTTCTACACCAGTCCAGCTTGGGTTTTTTCTTCTAGCAGGATGCCACTGTTGTACGGGCATCATAAACTGCCTGTTGTAACATCTGACTCTTTGTAGACCCTGAACTGCACTTACTTTTTTCCCTTTTTCCTCCTTTTTTTAACAGAACCACACATTTAGTTTCTGTGATTGAATGGAAATGGGTGATCTGATCTTTATCAGGACCTGATTCTCGGATTTACAGTGTCAGCATTGTCAGTAAGCTGAAGTAGTAATAAAGACTTGGTGCCCGGTGTTGGATGAAGGTTCCAGCACCCCTGACATACAGGACCTTTAATAAGAGTCAACTCCAAGCATCTGAATCATTTGCCAAGAGTCGAGCCCGAAGCTGTTTCTCAGTATGTGTTCCTGTGTGCACTTGTGTCTTGCGCTGCGTCCGAAACTGCCTACTACCGTACTACTCAGTAGGTGAGAATGTGTAGTGTGTCCGAATCCGCAGTACTCATAAAGCGGTAGGCGAAAGTTCCCCAGATGACGTACTGCTTCTGGTGAGATTCTCAAGTATGCGAGCACAGCACTGTGCTATCCCACGATTCCACTGGAGCTGTGGAAGCGTTCTGAGCTGTCCGAGACGTCGGCTCTGTACAAGTGTAAGTAATCAACAACTTTTTGTGCAACACCAAGTAACGTTATAAAGCACTTTGTGGCGAATATGAAGCCCATTTTACGTTTATATGAATGAATGGCAGGACTTCTACAGTGGTGGTGTGACGTCTTACATCAAATGACGTTGGCAAGATGGCGGACGTAGTACATCCAATTTTAATTTAATTTTAATGATTGCTCGGATGATTCATAAAGACAAATGAGGGTCAGGTAATGTAAGCCTCTCCTCAGCCTGAGCTCGGCAAATTCGGCTGTAGCAAACTTTCTCTCTTTGTGTCTAATATGAACGTTTGCTCTGATATTCTGATAATCTAACCTGTATAACACACTACCACTGCTTTACTCAGTTGGGTGGAATGGATGAAGCTTACTAATAGAGGGCTGACCTGCCGGTAGGTGAGTCACAATGTCACGTGACATCGTTAAACCAATGAAATGCAAGGCATGTGTTCTGACACGGACATAAACCAATGGCCCACATAATATTGTTCGTTTAAAAAAAAAAATAAATAAATAAATAAATATATATATATATATATATATATATATATATATATATATATATATATATATATATATATACATATATATATATATATACATATATATATATATATAATCCGCCTGTAATAATGAAGCAGCCCATAATGTGGGATATTGCGCAATAGCAAGTCTCAAACACCCGTAGAAACGTCCTCCGGCTGCTGCCAGTGCTTTCACGTACGTTTTTGCGTTCTTGGTATTGAGAAACGTAACGACTCTCTTGTGTCGTAGAATCGACTCTTTGATTCTTTGGGAATCGATTCTCCGAGAGGCGTCGTTGGAGCTCGTGAGACAGCAGCTACAACGGTGGTTAGCAAGAGCTCGCTGCTGTGTTTAAGTTTAGAACAGAAAGGAGGACAGAGAGGAGCCAGCCAGCTATTCTCCACGGCTCTGTTGCTGTTGTGCTGTTTCAGAGTTTAACAGCATTGTACACAGTTTAATGGTACAGACTAACATGACTTAAACTGGGGCGTCAGCTTGATTCAGTTAGCAGCTGTAACGGTCGACAGGCTAATTGGTTCACCTGGTTGTTGACGTCAGGAGAGCTGCTGTGTGAGTTTGTTTGTTGGTTGGTTCTAAAATGAGCACAAATGAACGTTATTATGAATTATTACACCGGTAAAGTCGCTACACGCTAACGCTAGTCCACTGTTGTATGGTGAGCCTATTCGTTTTTGGTTGTATGTTTACCCAGCTAACGTATTTTGTCGGTGCTAGTGTTGGCTTCTTCTTCGAACTTTCCGCTCCACCTTAAATGGTCGATATAACACAGGCGCCCGCGTGCATTTAAGGTGGAATGGAAAATAGGAATAAGAAACTTTTCAGCTTTCTCCTGGTTTGGTATCAGTAACCGAGGCTTGCTCAGCGTCATTCTCCTAGTGTATATCATTTTCTTCTATTCATTCCTAAGTCGTTTTTAATTTTTGAAATATAGACATAATACAGATTGATAAGGCAAAATTAGGACAAGAAAGAAAGAGAACACGCAGTACGAACAATAGGCAGACTACATCATATTCATTGTTTATTTCTAGTCTACTATGTATGTGTGTGTGTGTGTGTGTATGTGTGTGTATATATGTGTATATATATACGATATATATATATATATATATATATATATATATATATATATATATATATATATATATACACACACACACACACACACACACACACACACACACACACTAACACTTGTTATTTTATTGTTATTATCGCAATGGTGTGTGCATGTAGTCCTGCGTCATGCAGCCGTCTGCCAACGATGCTGGCCCTAACAGGATGACCCGTGAAGGACACCACTGCTTGCTGAATGTGTGCAATCATGGCTGTTGAGTCAGTCAGTTGGGCGATTAGGGCTGCCCTTGCTTGTGTCATACATGCAGGCAACGTGAAACCGGAATCATTTGCGTGTCTCACAATGTGAAACCTACACACCAAGTGTCATTCCTGTCACTTGATTCCTTCTACTACTAAGTACAACCAATATTGTTTTGATGATGAGTGTAAAAACCCAGAAGCGTAAGTTCATTTAGTTTGTGTTCATAATCATTTCATGTAACTGCTTTTAATTATTAAGCTCTTAGAGGAGTTAAACCTTGTCGATGTCTGGTTCCAGTTAACCCTTCTGTGAACGATGCGAACACCACGGTTTTCTAGAACAGAGCATTTTCCTTTAGACTCCTTTAAAAATGACTTCGTATTCTTTATCATTGAATTATGAAGAAATTTTGATAAGTTGGGGAAATTCACCTTTAACTAAATGTTGCTCTGGATAAAGGATAGAAAGGGTTGGAGAGGCAGCTTAAAGAAGACAGGGATTGACCATACAAGCAACAGAAACAGCAGAGGAGGTGAGAATTGGCTAGCTAAGGATGATAGAAAAAACGTAATATGTATATTAGGGTTCTGGTTTAATGAATGTACCGGCAGATAAGTATATTTGTTTTTGTCTCATGGTAATTATACGTGCAGTTAATTGTTTTTTAGGTAAAGAAATGTTTGGCAGCTTTTTAGTTTGAGCTGGCAGAGGTGCTTGGAAATCTAGAGCACAGGCTGTATGACCACATGACCATGGCCTCAGCTCCTGATAGCCTATTCACGTCTCTGAGGAGCAC
>JAMWET010002167.1:0-22582 GCA_024036415.1 Prochilodus magdalenae | reverse complement strand
GCAGTTCAGGGCAGATCCCCAAACTCTAATCCACAGCCATAATGACCTGCACTCCTCTCTGAGTTATTTACTGATCTCTCATAGTAACTACAGGCTAGCAACAGCCTAGCAGGAAGCTGGAACCATTAGAGCTGTGTTACAGCTGCGCAACCATTCTGCGTGTCCTTTAGGAAGTATATGAAAGGCTGTTGGAGAGGAAAGCATTTCAGTCCGGTTCCTTCTGCATTCAGATTCTTCTGTTAGTCCTATGTCCGCTGTTGTCAGTGTAAATGATGTAAAGGTATTCTTTCCTACCTGCTGTTCATGAGCCCATAAAAAATCTGTGTGTAGAGGCACCGTTGTCAGCGCCAAGATGAACGGTTTGTTGTCACGCGTGTCCAGCGACCTGGTGTCACTCCACCTCCACTGCTAACCCACCATCTGCAGGAACTGTGTGAGGATATTCAAGCTGCATGGGATGGATTATCACAGGACACCATTAGGTTCCTCTACAACTCCATGCAGAGACATCTGTTGCGTTAGCAAACATGGCCGGCCTGTCACCATACTGACAGACTACTTCTGTATGTGTAGTTCAGTAAATATTGATCATATCAGTCTAAATTTATTATCAGTTATTGATCCTGGTCACCTTTATCTTCCTTCCCAACAGCACTGCACTCCCACACCTCCTTCTGGGTGCAGCTATTAGTTTGACGATGAGTGTGGACTTTGTGATGGCCTATCTGAGATATAAAATAAGGGGATATAAGGGGAGAACTCTGTTTAATACTTTTCACTTTAACTTTTTATAAACCAAAGCCTCGTGCTTATGAATACAGACATTTCATTCATATCACTGTGTCTGTTTTCAGGAGTCTACAGACAGGCTGCAGTGTGTCTGGGGCTGCTGTGTGTTCTCCTGCTGACTGCCATCATAGTGGTGTCCATCACGCTCACTGCTGAGAGAGACCAGATACAGACAAGTTACACCAACCTGACTATAGAGAGAGACCAGTTACAGACCAGTTACACCAGCCTGACTATAGAGAGAGACCAGTTACAGACCAGTTACACCAGCCTGACTATAGAGAGAGACCAGTTACAGACCAGTTACACCAGCCTGACTGTAGAGAGAGACCAGTTACAGACCAGTTACACCAGCCTGACTATAGAGAGAGACCAGTTACAGACCAGTTACACCAGCCTGACTATAGAGAGAGACCAGTTACAGACCAGTTACACCAGCCTGACTATAGCGAGAGACCAGTTACAGACCAGTTACACCAGCCTGACTATAGAGAGAGACCAGTTACAGACCAGTAACACTAACCTGTCTAAAGACAAAAATCAGTTGGAGTCGAGCTACAATGATGTTAAAAGTAAACTGGATGACCTTCAGAAGAAAATTCCTTCTCTGGGTAAGTTGACACATTTACAAGTTTAAAGCTACAGATTAGTAAAGGAACATATTTACACCATCGAGTCACATTATAATATCCAGAGTAACCGCCGTGTGCAGCACGGACAGCAGCTAGACGGGCTGGCAGTGACTCAGTAAGGTCCTGGTAGGTTGTCACAGGTATCTGGAGCCATTGGGTCTGCAGTGCATCCCACAACTGCTGGAGGGAGCTTGGGGGAGGATCCATAGAGCAAACATGACAATCAAGGTGGTCCCACAGATGCTCAGTTGGCTTCAAGTCTGAGGGATAAGGGGGGAGGTCAGGGTAGTACTTGGAAGTCATGGTCATTATCTTTCAATGCATCTTCTACTTCTTGGGGAAACGGTGAATGAGGGGGGTATTTGGTTTTTTGATAATACTGTACAGGGACATTTCAGTAGTAAAGGGTTAATGCACGGTTGGCTTAGTCCAGGTGGTGTGATTTAGGTGTGTGAAGTGTTAAGTGAGTTTTAAAGCATTTAACTAGCAGTTAGAATAGACCACCATGGCTGGTGACCAAAAGAAAACACAGCAATGGGACCACGCCCATGATGGGTGACCTGCTAAACTAGCACCAGACCAGCTCAGAGTGCAAACTAGATACTTACTGCCCAACAGTATAATATTAGATAGACTCATTAAACAGGTCCTCAAAGTAGATAAGGAGAACACACTGTGACACATGGTCATGTTTATTCTGTTTCATAAACAAAGTGCTAATTTTGTGAATTTGAGGATTTGGGTTTTGGCACACTCTGCAAATGTTAATAAGCAAAAGCACTGCATCTCATATTTCATATCTCATAACTACATTTCATACTACAGATAAACATGAAGGTACAGTCATCATCCCTCACTTCCCACATCCCTATTTCCCAAGATGCAATAGAAATGCCAGTTCAGTAATCCATTTTACTGTGGGGAATCAGTATTAAAGATCCAGAGACGATAAGTGTGATATTAAAGTGTAAATGAATCTGTGTGTTTGTGTTTTGTGTTCAATTCGTAGTGAAGGCAGCTCAGGAGGGCTGGAGGTTTCTCGATACCAGGATGTACTACATCTCTACTGAGAAGAAGAGCTGGAGTGATAGCAGACAGGACTGCAGACAGAGAGGAGCTGACCTGGTGACCATAAAGAGCAGAGAAGAACAGGTGAGAGAGAGAGAGAGAGAGAGAGAGAGAGAGAGAGAGAGAGAGAGAGAGAGAGAGAGACACTCTGTTACTGAGAATGTACATCTGGTTGTTAACAGGACTTTACTAAAATGCTGACTCAGGGTGAGAAGGTTTGGATTGGTTTGACTGACCAAGACACAGAGGGGGTCTGGAGATGGGTGGACGGCTCAGCACTGACCACTGGGTAAGAGACCCTGAACTGAACTCTGGTGATGATGCAGCTTCTCCTCTCTGCTCTGATAAACCACAGCGGGTTCTTTGGTTCTCTCTTTCAGGTTCTGGAGAAGTGGGGAACCCAATAGTGCAGCAGGAGACGAGGACTGTGTGGTGATTGGTGAGCGGGCAGAGCCTGTAAATACCTGGGCCGATTTTCCGTGTACTGACCGGTTTGTTGGGATTTGTGGGAGAGTGTTTAGAGCTGGGAGTGCATTACAGTGAATGACAGTAGGAATGTCGGCAGCTTCTTCGGATCTGTGAGGGAATACTTATGTCTCCAGCGAGTGAGTGAGTGACAGCATATTAGTATTTAACTCATTACTGTCAGTCTTCATTATATTTAACCTGTGTGCTGATCATCTTTCAATGGTAGAGGAGAAACTGGATGGGAGAGTCAGGGATTAACAGTCTAGTAATCTCCTAGGATCAGATTTTAAAAACCTCAGAACTGTATAATGGTGTTAGTTTAAAGATGATGTTTCGAATACCGAGCTTCAGTGTTTCTGACAGTCCAGTCTGTCCTGGACCTTGTAGAAAGTTCATACTAAATCCATTACTCTCTAAATGAAGGGGGTCCCAGCCAGAAAAACCAGAATAGACCACCATGACTGGTGACCAGCAAAACCAGCATATGTTGTTTTTCTGCACTGCTATGCTGGTCAACCAACATGACCACGATGGGTGCCCAGCTAAACCAGCATGTGTTGTTTTGGATGCCGCTATGCTGGTCAACCAACGTGACCATGATGGGTGCCCAGCTAAACCAACACCAGACCAGCTCAGAATGCATGAGCTGTTTCATGTGGGCAGACATGCTGGTGGATTGAATACACTGGTGCTTAAAAGTTTGTGATCCCTGTAAATGTGACCTAAACCTTCATCAGATTTTCACAGAAGTCCTAAAGTAGATAAAGAGAACCTAATTACACAATCAGACAAACAATACTAGACCTGGTCATTTATTTACTGAGGAGCATGATCCAGTACTATATCTGTTAGGGCAAAAGTATGTGAACCTCTGCTTTCAGTATCTGGTGGGACCCCCTAGTGCAGCAGTAACTGCAACTAAACACTTCCGGTACTCTTCCTGTTGATTAGTCCTGAAATTGTAGCCCATAGCTCCACAGATCAGCTTCAACCCTGGGTTTGTGGTGGGTTTCCTCACTTCAGGGCCCTCCACAACATTTCTAAAGGCCAGATATGTGATCAGAGGGTTTATGTGCCCCCTGGAGGCTGAATGGGGTCAGTGCATGACTGTTTATTAACTGTGACTGTTTAGTAACTGTGTGACTGTGTGTGTTAAAAATGCATGTTTTGTTAATAAAACCTATCAAATATACAACATTCATCTGATTATGGCTGATGGTTGCACTGAAGTCAGTCAATACTACCACCTAAAAGGTTTTTCACTGTTCATAAAAGTGATGTCATGCTCTCACTCTCACTTTCAAAACTTCAAACATTCCTTCTAACTTCATTCTAACTAGCTACACTGTGTTAGCAGGTCAGCAAGCTACACTGTGCATGCAGGCTAACTAGTACACTGTAGCTACACTACATGTGCAGGCTAACAGGCTACACTGCGTGTGCAGGCTAACTAGCTATACTGCCTGTGCAGGCTAACAGGCTACACTGCGCGTGAAGGCTAACAGGCTACACTGCGTGTGCAGGCTTACTAGCTACACTATGTGTGCAGCCTAACAGGCTACACTGCGCGTGCAGGCTAAAAGACTACACTGCGTGTGCAGGCTTACTAGCTACACTATGTGTGCAGCCTAACAGGCTACACTGCGCATGCAGGCTAAAAGACTACACTGCGCGTGCAGGCTAACAGGCTACACAGCGTGTGCAGGCTTACTAGCTACACTGCGTGTGCAGGCTAACAGGCTACACTGTGTTTGCAGGCTTACTTGCTATACTGCGTGTGCAGGCTAACTGGCTACAGTGCGTGTGCAGGCTAACAGGCTACACTGCGTGTGCAGGCTTACTAGCTACACTGCGTGTGCAGGCTAACAGGCTACACTGCGTGTGCAGGCTAACAGGCTACACTGCGTGTGCAGGCTAACAGGCTACACTGCGTGTGCAGGCTAACAGGCTACACTGCGTGTGCAGGCTAACTGGCTACACTGCTGGTATGTTCAAGTGGTGTCAGAATCTGTGAAATACTGATGGTCCTGTTGTAAATTGTGCTCCAAAGGCCGACAAAGTCATTTTTACAACTGGTACACTCGGAATTCTAGAGAACACTAGGTGTGATGTATAACACCACATTTTAGACGAGTGAAAAACCCTGAAGCTGCAGTGAATGAAGAAAAATCTTTGTGCTTTTTACCACAGCAAATATACAAACACCCACCCGACCAGAGTGAAGCCTTTTACTAGTTAACCATCCGGTACATACAGCAGCAGCATGGGAGTGCGGTTTTGGGGCCTGGAGCTGCACATGCACTGTAAACCCCCTACTGCAACCAGACCCTTCTCAAATAACCCACACAGAGCGTGATACATAATCATCAATCAAACGTGTTTAAAAAGGTGTTGCTATTATTAACACTGTTAGCAACAACCAGTAGCAGATGGGCTGGCCGCCTGCGTGATGCACCGTACTAGTGAAGAGAGATCCCTGCAGTAGGGAGCGGCTCTACACCGTGGCCTTGGGAATTCCCCTGCTAGCTGTTGTTTGATTTACTGTTGATGGTTTTTGTTACTTTAGTAAAGCATCCTTCACATGGTCACTCTGCATGGCCCCCAGTTCTCTCTCAGAGCTGCATCCTCTCCGTTAATGCACTGGGGCACAGAAACCGAGCCGGGCGCCCTCCTCCCTGGGGGTGGTGAAACTCCTCATATGCCTTGACTACAGCAGACTTCAGGCTGTGGAAGTAGAAGGAATATGAGAATGTCCTGATAAGAGGATAAAGAGACCTGCATAAAGGTAGCTCAATAACCGCACTGAACCATCCTCAGTACTACTACTGACCCTCACTGGAGTACAACATCCACATAATGACTCTGTGAGGACGTCACCAAAAGAGTAGTACAGGAAAGTCTGCTTTTGCACATGTACCATGTGACTCACACATCTTAGGGGTTAGTACAATCTCACATACATGATTAGCGTCACTGTCTAACACTATTTTCTTAATATAGACCAGGCTGTTCACTACTGCAGTCGAGCACAGAGGCTCAGCAGTAGCACTAAGCTGACCTGCAGAGTCACTTTTATCAGAGTTACTAAAGTTAATATCAGTCAGAGCAGAATGGAGACGATAAATGATATATATGCACACACAGGAGTTACTGCAGACCACAGGAGGAGTTCAGACAGCAGTGGACCTTCATATGAAGACATTTACGCCAACAAGGACATTGTTGAGACCACAAGCAACAAAAGTAGTTCCGGTACAGAAACTGCAGGGAAAGTGGAGGACACCTCTCCCTCACATACAGTAGATCCTCAGTACAGAGGTAAGTGTAAAGCTTATATGGGGTTAGTTTGTATCTCAGAGGAACAATGCAGTGTAAGGCCTTTCACTCTCTGGACCACTTAGACACGCTGTAAAAGACCGTTAAGATGAGACTAACAGTGGTGGTGATGGGACTTGGGTGTCACATTGTCTACAACACAAATACAGCCAGTTTATTCACCATCATAACCAGCAGTGAACCTACACACGTCCTCTGAGTGTTATATGTGAGGTTGATGATGGTAAAAGAGGGAGAAATCTGAAACCTCTCCACCATTAACAGCTTTTAAATATCCTATTCTGACTCTGCATGCGTCTCTAGAACCCAGCGTTCCACATTAGACCAGTCTGAATGACTGTTTACATCTCAGTCACCGTTAATGCAGAAATTTGGAAACACTGGTGGAGTTCCACTTCACATATACAGACAGAGGACTGAACACTCATCACCATATATAGTCATGATTTGATCACACATGTGCAGACACATACACAGATAAAGAGATCTGCATGAATGTAGTAGCTGTAAACAACCACTAGAGGGCGCATCATCCTACTGATGACTGATTCAGTGTGAGGCTTTAAACCACAGAAGCATATGACCTGTGAATGAGAGACTCTCTCAGTGTGGCCCACTCACTGTAGCTCCCTGCTCTGCTGAAGTAGCAGATAATAATAATAATAATAATAATAATAATAATGTCAATCAAGCAGAATACCGGATTTACATTAGCACAACCATATACATTCACATTTACAGTATTTAGCAGATGCTTTTGAGACCGACAGAGCGACCTACAAAAGTGCTTAGTGTTCAGTCGGAGAATATTTCCTATCTAGTACAGATAGGTACCTAGATGTTGGCTAAACAAGGGCCAGTGCTGATACCTAGAACGAGACATACAGAGTTATGTACAGCAGAAGTGCACTACCTGCCAATCACAAGCCAGTGCTCACATCCAGAGAGAGGAGAAGTTAAACTCAGCATTAGTGCAGCACAGTGAGCTCATTTCACTGTCATCACTTTAAACCTGCACCATGTCACATCCGATCACAATAACGACCTTGAGCCCTGTAACTCTCCAGCAGGTAGCAGGCTGAACTGTGTGTATGTGTGTGTGTGTGTGTGTTTGTTTTCTCTCTGTTATGTGTAAATGAAGCGCTCTGGTTCACTCTCACTGGTTTGTGTTGTCAAGATGGCTCAGTAAGTCCCCGGCCTTCTCCCCCAGTCGAGTCACACAAGGTATTTTATTTAGCTACAGTGAAGAAGTAAACACACCCCATTTCCACCTTCTTAACATACACTGCTCAAAAACAGAAACACATCAGATCTCAAAGGGAAAAAAATCATGCGGAATATCTTGCAGTAAATAAGTGTAGAAATAAAAATACTGTGACTTCCTGCCGGTAGTAGCATTTAACTGACTTGCAGCACATGCCGAGGACACTACCAAGTAGGGTTAATTATGGTGGACAAATTAAACGATAACTTCTGAGGCTTCAAGAGGCTAATGCACATGTACCATGTGACTTGCACATCATAAAAGGGCCTCACAGTCTTAGTATAGTGTGATCAGTCACACTACTTAAACACGACCTCACAACCCTGCCTATCTACTAGTGTAGTTTAGAACAGAAGCTCTATAGTGACTTCCTGCCAGCAGATAAACTGATAAGCATGTGCAAAGTCATAAAGGATCCGACTTCAGCTCACTTTGTGTGTTCTAAACTAGGCAGGCCAGATTTCACTGTATTAACTGACACATCACAAAAGGTAGGTGCTGACGGGGATGGAGCGGGTGGGCATTGGATGGAGTGATGAAGATGAGATTCTGTACCATGTCATGTCATAAGAAGTACCTTGGGATGCCCCTACTTTATGAATGCCCCTACTGTCTTCATTAATGAAACCTTGCGAGAAACTTTGAACAGTCATGAGTGTTTATGTGGACAATATCCTTATCTACAACCTTCCATGGATGAACCTGTAGTCCATGTCCGAAGGGTAATGCAGCTCCTATTGGAAAACCACCTCTATGTGAAGCTGGAGAAATCCATCTTTCATGCCCAGTTTGTTAGCTTTCTCGTTCAATGTATCTAAGGGCTAACTGAGCATGTACCAGGCCCAGATCAAGGCTGTGGTAGAATAGCTATGCTCCACTTATCTCTGCTACACTCAAAGCTTTCTGGGCGTCCATAACTTCTTCCACTAGTTCAAAACTTCAACACGCTGGCTGACCCTTTGCCCATCTCTGGAGGAATACAGACACTGGCTGAAGGGAGCTAAACATCCATTCCTGGTCTGGATGAACCACAAAAACTTGGCCTACATTCAACATACCAAAAGCCTTAATCCCCACCAGGCCAGATGTTCTTCAGGTACTTTGACTTTGTTCTGTCAGATCCGATGCTCTCACCAGGCAGTGGATAATGCCTCCCAATGAGCAGACTGAGAAGGTGAATTAAGATCTTGAGGTCTGGCTCTCCACTAAACACCTACGTCTAGGAGTCGAGTCCCATAAACTTGCCCTGCATAGACCCCTGTAAGGTGGTACAGCAAGTTAACCCTATAACTAATCACCTTCTACACCCTTGATCAATGCACAATGACCCGACATTCCATGTCTGATACCTTAAGCCAGTCTTCCGTATCCCCCATGCAGCGGCCTGTGAAGGACTAGTTGCATCCTTCCCTGGTAAAGTGTTCTGTAACAGGACACCTGCATCACCTTTATTAGATGAGCCACCTAAAGAATTCAGGGAAACCCTATTCATACTCTGAGCGTTGAGGACTGCGCTGAGATTTTGGGTTTTTCATATAAGAGGAGCTGGAACGACAGACCGTGCTCTTACACAGAACAGTGGATCTGTGAGAGGAGCGTTTCCGTGGTGAATTAATATGAACTTATGATCACATGTACATCAGGGTTTACCAACCCTGGAGATCCTCCCTCCTGTGGACTGTAGACTGAACCACAGTCTGACATACCTGCTGATTAGCTTCTTCAGATCCCTGATTCACTGGATTAAATCCATTAGTGTTAGTGCAACAAAAACTTAAGATCCTGTCACTTTACATAGCTCATATCTCCATATTTGATTTTCATTTCACAGATTTAATAATCTTTTACTTTGTGTCAGAATGTTATGAAGGACGGACCAATAGAAATAGCCCAACATCTAAATTTCTAATTTAATATGCGATTTCTGGACCTTTATGAAACTACACTTGGGCTATCATTACAGAAAACCATATTCCTTCAGAGTCAGAAGAAGTTAGTCTGCCCCCTGGTGGTGGGGACAAACCACTGCAGTACTTTCTAAAGAATGCATATTTCATGGTGTGACTGTTATTATCATTACTGTATCTTTCATATAAATCAGATCATTTTGGTTTTATTTAGTTTTTTAAAAACCTCTTTAAGACAAAAGGCTCGTTATTCAATGTTTTTTTATTATACCATATGTAATCATGTACATGATCATTCTCTCAGTTACAGACCAGTTACACCAACCTGACTACAGAGAGAAAGACCAGTTACAGACCAGTTAGACCAACCTGACTACAGAGAGAGACCAGTTACAGACCAGTTACACCAACCTGACCATAGAAAGAGACCAGTTACAGACTAGTTACACCAAAATGACTATAAAAAGAGACCAGTTACAGACCAGTTACACCAACCTGACCATCGAAAGAGACCAGTTACAGACAAGTTACACCAACCTGACTATAGAGAAAGAGACCTGTTACAAACAAGTTACACCAACCTGACTACAGAGAGAGACCAGTTACAGACCAGTTACACCAACCTGACCAGAGAGAGAGACCAGTTACAGACCAGTTAGACCAGCCTGACGATGAAGAAAGACCAGTTACAGACCAGTTACACCAACCTGACTATAGAGAGAGACCTGTTACAAACCAGTTAAACCAACCTGACTACAGAAAGAGATCTGTTACAGACCAGTTACACCAGCCTGGCCAAAGAAAGAGACCAGTTACAAACTAGTTACACCAACCTGACTATAAAAAGAGACCAGTTACAGACCAGTTACACCAACCTGACTATAGAGAAAGAGACCCGTTACAGACCACTTACACCAACCTGACTAAAGAGAGAGACCAGTTACAGACCAGTTACACCAACCTGACTAAAGAGAGAGACCAGTTAGACCAACCTGACTACAGAAAGAGACCAGTTACACCAACCTGGCTATTGAAAGAGACCAGTTACAGACCAGTTACACCAACTTGACTACAGAGAGAGACCAGTTACACCAACCTAGCTATTGAAAGAGACCAGTTACAGACCAGTTACACCAACCTGACTACAGAGAGAGACCAGTTACAGACCAGTTACACCAACCTGACCATCGAAAGAGACCTGTTACAGACCAGTTACACCAACCATACCATCGAAAGAGACCAGTTACAGACCAGTTACACCAACCTGACTAAAGAGAGAGACCAGTTACAGACCAGTTACACCAACCTGACCATAGAAAGAGACCAGTTACACCAACCTGCCTATAGAGAGAGGCCAGTTACAGACCAGTTACACCAACCTGACTAAAGAGAGAGACCAGTTACAGACCAGTTACACCAACCTGACTACAGAAAGAGACCAGTTACACCAACCTGGCTATTGAAAGAGACCAGTTACAGACCAGTTACACCAACTTGACTACAGAGAGAGACCAGTTACACCAACCTAGCTATTGAAAGAGACCACTTACAGACCAGTTACACCAACCTGACTACAGAGAGAGACCAGTTACAGACCAGTTAGACCAACCTGACCATCGAAAGAGACCAGTTACAGACCAGTTACACCAACCATACCATCGAAACAGACCAGTTACAGACCAGTTACACCAACCTGACTATAGAGAAAGAGACCTGTTACAGACCAGTTACACCAACCAGACCATAGAGAGAGACCAGTTACAGACCAGTTACACCAGCCTGGCCATAGAAAGAGACCAGTTACAGACCAGTTACACAAACCAGACCATAGAGAGAGACCAGTTACAGACCAGTTACACAAACCAGACCATAGAGAGAGACCAGTTACAGACCAGTTACACCAACCTGACCATAGAAAGAGACCAGTTACACCAACCTGCCTATAGAGAGAGGCCAGTTACAGACTAGTTACACCAACCTGACTAAAGAGAGAGACCAGTTACACCAACCTGACTACAGAAAGAGACCAGTCACACCAACCTGGCTATTGAAAGAGACCAGTTACAGACAGGTACACCAACTTGACTACAGAGAGAGACCAGTTACACCAGCCTAGATATTGAAAGAGACCAGTTATAGACCAGTTACACCAACCTGACCATAGAGAAAGACCAGTTACAGACAAAGTTACACCAACCTGACTACAGAGAGAGACCAGTTACAGACCAGTTGCACCAACCTGACTACAGAGAGAGACCAGTTACAGACCAGTTACACCAACCTGACCATAGAAAGAGACCAGCTGCAGACTAGTTACACTAACCTGACTAAAAAAAAAAGAGACCAGTTACAGACCAGTTGCACCAACCTGACCATCGAAAGAGACCTGTTACAGACCAGTTACACCAACCTGACCATAGAAAGAGACCTGTTGCAGACTAGTTACACCAACCTGACTAAAAAAAAGAGACCAGTTACAGACCAGTTGCACCAACCTGACCATCGAAAGAGACCAGTTACAGACCAGTTACACCAACCTGACCATAGAGGGAGACCTGTTACAAACCGGTTACACCAACCTGACTACAGAGAGAGACCTGTTACAGACCAGTTACACCAACCTGACCATAGAAAGAGACCAGTTACAGACCAGTTACACCAACCTGACCATAGAGAGACCTGTTACAGACCAGTTACACCAACCTGACCATAGAGAAAGACCAGTTACAGACTAGTTACACCAACCTGACTATAAAAAGAACCAAGTTACAGACCAGTTACACCAACCTGACTAAGAAAAAGAGACCAGTTACAGACCAGTTACACCAACCTGACCATAGAGAGACCTGTTACAGACCAGTTACACCAACCTGACCATAGAGAAAGACCAGTTACAGACTAGTTACACCAACCTGACTATAAAAAGAGACCAGTTACAGACCAGTTACACAAACCTGACTAAGAAAAAGAGACCAGTTACAGACCAGTTACACCAGCCTGGCCATAGAAAGAGACCAGTTACAGACTAGTTACACCAATCTGACTAAAAAAAGAGACCAGTTACACCAACCTGACCATCGAAAGAGACCAGTTACAGACCAGGTACACCAACCTGACTATAGAGAAAGAGACCAGTTACAGACCAATTACACCAACCTGACTAAAGAGAGAGACCAGTTACAGACTAGATACACCAACCTGACCATAGAAAGAGACCAGTTACACCAACCTGGCTATTGAAAGAGACCAGTTACAGACAGGTACACCAACTTGACTACAGAGAGAGACCAGTTACAAGCCAGTTACACCAACCTAGCTATTGAAAGAGACCAGTTACAGACCAGTTACACCAACCTGAATACAGAGAGAGACCAGTTACAGACCAGTTACACCAACCTGACTATAAAAAGAGACCAGTTACAGACAGGTACACCAACTTGACTACAGAGAGAGACCAGTTACAGACCAGTTACACCAACCTGGCTTCATCACACCATTGTCCACCTGGCCTTGTCGCTCCCCGCAAAGGAACCCATTATATAAAGCTCTACTCCCGCACCTCTGCCACTACCCCAACTCCCCAGGGCTCTTCTGCTCACCACATTCCCTAAATAGGTTCTTCAGGTGGTTCCTCTAATAATGGTGAGCCATGTGTCCTTCTTGTTTCCTTATAGAACATCCTTCACTGCCACCAACAAACCTGTCTCTGCATGACTTATCTCCCAGAACATCTGATTAATCATTAGGCAGGTTTTGGGACAAGGTGATGTGTTTTACTCCAGGCAGGCCTGTTAACTGAGACTCGGGATAAATCTAGGTGCAGGGTGTCTAGATGGACGCCGACACATCCAGGTGAACTGGGGGCAGGGCGGTGTCAATGAAATTCACATAGCATTGCAATCCAACGCTTTCGTCTTCTGATGATGAGTTTCTGTAGTCTGATTCTTCATCACTTTGCGAGCGTTGCTTTTCAGCTTTTCCACTGGCAGTGACCATTGTGTTTCTGTGCTCAGATGTTGTGGTAAATAGGCGGGTCAACATTCAAGAGACTGTGTTAGTGACACTGACCACACATACACAAGACTGTGAGGAGATTTGAAATGTGTGAGTCACATGGTACATGTGCATTAGCTTCTTGAAGCCTCAGAAGTTTTTCTTTGAATTTGTCAACCCTAATCCACTGTTTGGTAATGTCCTCTCTTCCAGAGTTGGGTTTGCAGGCCTGTTCATATTGGTATCAGTACAGTTTTTAGTTTGACCTGCCCGATAAATTATACAGCAGTGTTTGTATAACGGATTAGTGTTGGATCAGTGTTTAAGCTGGTCACTCTGGTGGACCGTTATGGTGTGATACCAACCGTAAGCTGTTTACAATGCTAATTGAAAGTGTCTGAGATGTTCTCAGCTAGACACCCTGCACTCATTTTACTTTAACAACAAATAATAAACATTGTGTGAAGTAAATACGTATGTACCTGTTTTCAGGGCACTACAGGCTGACTGCAGGGTGTCTGGGGCTGCTGTGTGTTCTCCTGCTGGCTGCCATCGCAGTGCTTTGGTTCAAGTTCAAAATAGAGAGAGACCAGTTACAGGCCAGTTACACCAACCTGACCATAGAGAGAGACCAGTTACAGACCAGTTACACCAACCTGACTATAGAGAGAGACCAGTTACAGACCAGTAACACCAACCTGACCTTAGAGAGAGACCAGTTACAGACCAGTTACACCAACCTGTCTAAAGACAAAACTCAGTTGGAGTCGAGCTGCACTAGTGTAAAAAGTAAACTGGATGACCTTCAGGAGAAATTCTCTGCTTTAGGTAAGTTGGCACATTTAAAACTTAAACTGTATTATTTAATTATATTTACTACTAGTTTAAATAATATTTACATTAGTAGTGTCTATGAACTTCCTAATGAATTACTTATTAATAACACAATGCCATAAATTCCCTATCAGTATTTAACCAACCTGCCTGCTTCTACTGCTTCTAATAGAAAATAAATACTGTACTGTCTTATTAGCCACTCAGCTGCAGTGAACCTGACCAATGGTGAATGGTTATCAGTGCTATGATCTGAATACGTGAGTGTGCAGACACGTGTCTTCCATCTGTTGACTTTGTAGTGAAGGCACTGCCGGAGGGCTGGACGTTTTACACATCCAGTCTTTACTACATCTCTACTGAGAAGAAGAACTGGACAGAGAGCAGACAGGACTGCACAGAGAGAGGAGCAGACCTGGTGATCATAAAGAGCAGAGAGGAACAGGTGAGAGAGAGAGAGAGAGAGAGAGAGAGACAGAGAGAGAGGATTATCTCTGTTATCTATCTTAACTATCTCTGTTACTATTATAATTGCAGGACTTCATTGCTGGAAGGCTGGGCAGTGATCAGTCTTGGATTGGTCTGACGGACAGTGAACAAGAGGGAGCATGGAAATGGGTGGACGGATCAGAGCTGACCACCACGTAAGACCCTGAGGATAACCCCCCTTTATTTAATCAACTCACAACATGTACACTTAGCAGTTCTCCAGCTACTGATACATTATTACACTATATTACCAAAAGTATTCACTCCCCCATACAGATCATTGAATTCAGCCGTTCCAATCACTTCCATGGCCACAGGTGTATAAAACCAAGATCCATTTGAATCTAAAGCCCCAGAAATGTAAAAGAAGTGCCGGGGGTTGGGGCGGGATCTGTTAAAACAACATCTGATTCCGCTACAGAGCAGATAATGCAAATAAACAGAGGCTTGATGGTGGGGCCAGAGCTTCAAGGCTACTGCAGTGAGGCACGACAACGGGGAAAATGGACTCATCATCAAAGAAGTGTAGGACTGCAGTGCTACTGGGAAGGAGGATAAAGGTCACCAGGAACAAAGAATGATGATACATTTAGACTGATATGATCAATATATATTTATTAAGCTAAACATAAAGAAATAGTGCCTCTCAGTATGGTTTCTCTGTCCTCATGTGTACCAGTCACCACTGGCAGAGGCGGAGCCCTACTGCATGTATGGAACATTCATGCCAGCGTCGATAGAGGGGTGGGAGTCATGGGGGGGGGGGGCAGATTCTGTACTGGCTGGAGCTGGCCTCTTGAACATGAGGTGTGCTGTTCCTGGTAAAGGGACTGTTGGTGCTATGTGCTCTGTGTTATCTCTGTTACTCTGTGTAGGGGAGCGGGGTTACTGTGTTGGAGGTCTGTCACTATGACTAAAGTGTATGCTAGTGGTGATATCCCATGTGATGATGTGGTGATGTGGTGTGATGATGTGATGTTGTGGTGATGTGATGTTGTGGTGATGTGATGATGTGATGATGTGATGATGTGATGTGGTGATGTGGTGATGTGATGATGTGATGATGCGGTGATGTGATGTGATGATGTGATGATGTGATGATGTGGTGATGTGGTGATGTGATGTGATGATGTGATGATGTGGTGATGTGGTGATGTGATGTGATGTTGTGGTGATGTGATGATGTGATGATGTGATGTGGTGATGTGATGATGTGATGATGTGATGATGTGATGATGTGGTGATGTGATGTGATGATGTGATGATGTGGTGATGTGATGTGATGATGTGATGATGTGACGATGTGATGTGATGTGACGATGTGATGTGATGATGTGATGATGTGGTGATGTGGTGATGTGATGATGTGATGATGTGGTGATGTGATGTGCTGATGTGATGATGTGATGATGTGGTGATGTGACGACGTGATGATGTGATGATGTGTTGTGATGGTGTGATGATATGATGTGATGATGTGATGTGATGATGTGATGTGATGATGTGGTGATGTGATGTGATGATGTGATGATGTGATGATGTGATGTGATGGCGTGGTGATGTGATGTGATGATGTGAGTGAGTGAGTATGTTGTGTGAGTGATGACTATGTGGTGTAAATGAGTGAGTGAGTGAGTGAGTAATGAGTATGTTATGTGAGTGAGTGATGTGATGTGAGTGAGGGATGTGAGTGATGTGATGAGTATGTTATGTGAGTGAGTTTGTGAGTGAGTGAGTGATGAGTATGTCATGTAAATGAGTGCATGAGTGAGTGATGTGAGTGAGTGATGTGATGAGTATGTTATGTGAGTGTGTGAGTGATGTGATGTGAGTGAGGGATGAGTATGTTATGTGAGTGAGTGAGTGAGTGAGTGAGTGTGTGAGTGAGTGAGTGAGTGATGAGTATGTGATGTAAATGAGTGAGTGATGAGTATGTGAGTGAGTGATGTGAGTGTGTGAGTGATGTGATGAGTATGTTATGTGAGTGAGTGAGTGAGTGAGTGATGAGTATGTGATGTAAATGAGTGAGTGAGTGAGTGAGTGAGTGATGTGATGAGTATGTTATGTGAGTGAGTTTGTGAGTGAGTGAGTGATGAGTATGTCATGTAAATGAGTGCATGAGTGAGTGATGTGAGTGAGTGATGTGATGTGAGTGATGTGATGAGTATGTTATGTGAGTGTGTGAGTGATGTGATGTGAGTGAGGGATGAGTATGTTATGTGAGTGAGTGAGTGATGAGTATGTGATGTGAGTGATGAGTGTTATGTGAGGGATGAGTATGTTATGTGAGTGAGTGATGAGTATGTGATGTGATGTGATGTGAGTGAGTGATGAGTATGTGATGTAATGAGTATGTGATGTGAGTGAGTGATGAGTATGTGATGTGATGAGTATGTGATGTGAGTGAGTGATGAGTATGTGATGTGAGTGATGAGTGTTATGTGAGGGATGAGTATGTTATGTGAGTGAGTGATGAGTATGTGATGTGAGTGAGTGATGAGTATGTGATGTAATGAGTATGTGATGTGAGTGAGTGATGAGTATGTGATGTGAGTGAGTATGTATTAGCCTATCAGGTGGTGTTTAATAAAAGATCATGTCTCACAGCTAAATTATGGTCTTATTGATGTTAACCCCACAATGTATATGGGGGTGGGGGGACTGTCTAGGTCTGCCATGCCAGTATAATTTCATAAAGCGATGTAGCAGGACACGTTAGCGGAGAATTCAGTCTCATCATGCACAACTCTCCATCCTGACATTAAAGCCCCATAAAATGTATGGACTGATTCAGATTTTCCGGGTTTCAGGTTCTGGATGGAGGGATTATTTGAGTGATGTGATGGGAGTGAGTGACGTGATGGGAGTGAGTGAGTGATGAGTATGTGATGTAAATGAGTGAGTGAGTGAGAGATGTAAGTGAGTGAGTGAGTGATGTGATGAGTATGTGATGTGAGTGAGTGTGTGAGTGAGTGAGTGATGAGTATGTGATGTAAATGAGTGAATGAGTGATGTGATGTGAGTGAGTGAGTGATGTGGAGTGAGTGAGGATGTGATGTGATGTGAGTGAGTGAGTGAGTGAGTGAGTGAGTGAGTGAGTGAGTGAGTGAGTGAGGATGTGATGTGATGTGATGTGATGTGATGTGATGTGATGTGATGTGATGTGATGTGATGTGATGTGATGTGATGTGATGTGATGTGAGTGGTGAGTGAGTGATGAGTGAGTGAGTGAGTGAGTGAGTGAGTGAGTGAGTGAGTGAGTAATTGAGTATTAGCCTATCAGGTGGTGTTTAATAACAGATCATGTCTCACAGCTAAATGATGGCCTTATTGATGTTAACCCTACAGTATAAATGGGGGCGGGGGGACTGTCCAGGCTTTCTAAAAACAAGGTACCGGTACATGCACAACTCTCCATCCTGACATTAAAGCCCCATGAAAATGTATGAACTGATTCAGATTCTCCGGGTTTCAGGTTCTGGATGGAGGGAGAGCCAAATAACAAGGGAGAGGAAGACTGTGGTGAGATTTTGGGTCCTACAGGGAAGAAGGTCTGGAACGACAGACCATGTTCTTACACACAAAGATGGATCTGTGAGAGAAGAGTGTTTTAAATACTGTCTGTGTGATCATGGGAACATCTGGGAACAGTAGGTGAATCAGGGTCATGTGACCCTCTACTGCATTTAAAGCTGTTTAATATAAAATCATGGTATTAAAAGAGTGCCGGGTCTGATGTTACAGAGAGTACAGCTCAGGTACAGCTGTTTTAAATAAAGGTGATGCACCTGAAGAAGAGGAGGAACTGAGGAGGACTCCTAAGTCTGCCCCCTAGTGGTGGATGTAAAACTTTACAGTACTTTTTTCCGATGTAAAGTTCCTAACGCTGCTACTTTAGCTTGTTTATTTCATGACTGTATTATTTTCATGATAAAACTCGTGATTGTGCTGCGTGTATCATATTCACTGTGGTGTAGAATATAGTTCAGTAAGTTGAGACGTGATTACAGTAATAAACCATATGTTAATGTTAGAAAGCTGTTTTCTCTTTTCATCTCTTTTCCTTATAGAACTGTATTCGGGTCTCTGCTGATGGTGATTTGTGGGGTTTATTTGGTTATTTTAATAAAATTTTAATAAAACATCTTTAGGACCTTTACAGCATTGATGTCATGTCTTTGTGTTCACCTCCCACCTCTCTAGCTCCTCAAACTATGATTCCCACAATCCACCACCTCATGATGTCATTGTACTGTCACATGTCCTAAAAGCACCAAGCATGAACTGTTTTCCCCGGTCACCGGCTCCTGAGTGCCAATCAGCCTCACCTGTTTGTAACCCCATGGCCTGTATATACGCTCCGGTGTTTGCCAGTCCACTTTGTGAGGTACTGCCAACTCTGTTGGGTAGTTAGTGGTTCTGTTTGAGATCTTCTGGCAGTATTCTGGTTTGGATCTGGTGTTCCCCTTTTAACTTGGCCAGAATCTGCATTGTACCCAGCTCCAGTGAAGAGCTCTCAGTGGATAACAGCAGTTACAAGATTCATCAGCCTCCAAAGGTCTTTCCAATTCACAGCTGAATGAAATCAGGTAGATGTTTAAAGCTGTGGCTCATCAGGACATATGGGCCCAGGAACATACATGTGCTGTTACACCATAATGATCCACTGGAGGGCTCCAGTGACCAGCATAAAACCTGACTGAGCTCCAATCAGTGTTACACACACTGATATACAATTTACCAGGCAGGCCAAACTAAAAGGCCAGTGTTAATGTCCCTGAGCTGATCACAGTATGAGCAGTCCTACAAACCCAGCTCTAACAGTCTACATGAGAACTTCCTGATAAGAGGACAAAGAGACCTGCATACATGTAGCTCAGCAACCATCTACTACCAAACCCCCTTAACCACAGTGGAGTAGAACACCCCCATAAAGACTCTGTGAGGACGTTACCCAAAGAGTAGATCAAGAACATGACACCATAGGCAAACCTGCTTCTGCACTGGCACCATGTGACTCCAGGCTGGTCACACCATCTCACATCCGTGGCCTGCTTTGCTATCTAACACCATCTCATTCATTTAGACCAGGCTATTTACCATCACAGGTGACCACAGACACTCTGCCATCATTTCCTGCCAGCAGTAGCATTAAGCTGACCTGCAGCACAGCCAGAGCCACTTTTAGAGTTATCAGAGGTAGAGTTCACATCCGCTAGAGCAGAATGGATATGAGGGAGAATATTTATACAGACTCTGGAGACAACAGAAGAAGCTCGGACTGCAGTGAACATTCATATGAAGAGATTGACGACGGTGAGGACACCGCAGTACCAGAGACCAGAAGCAGCAAAAGGAGCTCCGGTACAGTGACTGAGGAGGATATAGAAGTTACAGCTGCTGAGAAAGTGGATAAACCCCCCCCCCCACACATACAGCAGATCCTCAACACAGAGGTAAGTCACTACTGAGGCTCTTCACTCATTTCACTCTCTCTATACTGAACAGTCTGACAGGCCCACACTGACATCCATACTATTATCTACACTCACCTCACTACACCCGCATGGTACCGTCTCTCTATATATATAATCATAACCACACAATGTAACCGTTTTCCATGATGTCGCTCCGGTCACCACCACTGTGAAGGATTCTGGCTCTATATGATGGAATATTCCACGTCAGATCACCCTGAATGACTTTTATGCAGAAATTCGGAAACACTGGTGGAGTTCCCCTTCCAATGTGCCACAAGGCCCACAGCCACCAGAAATAAAACCCTACAGGGAAGAGGACATGAAACTCATCACCATATATTAGCCATGGTTTGTGATCTGGGCAGAGGAACTTGCTGGCTCTAGAAACCAGTTGTCCACACTACGTGTTCATCTACGCCATCGTCAAAACACGCGCTGGCACACAGGAGAAGTGTGTGGGGATTTGCAGTGGCAATGTTGGGAAGGAAGATGAAAAGGTTACTAGGGAACACTAAACTGATGATAAATGGACACTGATCAGGCTCAAATATGTATTTAAGCTACACAATTACAGACGCAGTGCCTGAACTGCATGCTGTCGAGCCCCCATGTTTACCATACAACACGCCAGACGTCTACAGCATTAGAGTTTGTAGCATGTTCTTAAATGGTGTGCCTGGCAAATACCCCATTACACTCAGGCCTTCTGGATGTTTAACAAACCCAACCAACTTGGGTGCTGACCAACAGATGACCTCCACATCACAGGATCTGTTTGAGGTCGCTCATCCACCACGACACAAAGCGGTGACTCGTCCCTAGACAGATGACCCACGCTGCCGATTCTGAAGACCACTCCATCATAGTCTGATACGACAACCGTTGAAGTCATGTTGGTGACGGCAGTGGTGTTAAGAAGCAGTTCGTAGTAACCACTGTGTGCATGTATTCCTGCGTCGTTCAGGTTTGTTAGACGTAGGCTGACACGTCTACTAATGGTGCTGGCACTAACAGGATGACCATCTGGGGCCTTACTGCTCGCTGACGAGGCCACGGTCCGGACTAACTATGTCGCATGAAGAACAGTTGCACTACCTGGTGTAAGCTTATGCTTTCTGAAGGTACGATGCCGTATTTTAAACTTTTTACTACTTAATAAGTACAATTTTTAATTTAGTTGTAATTCAGATTATATTCTGACCTGCTGCGCCTTAATGCCTTTATCAATTTTGTGCTGTCTGGCCCCTAAGTGCGTGGTTGGGAGTCATATTTAATATTCTATTTTATTTTATAAATAGTTATTTTAATTAAGCAGTATTTTATAGTGCTTTAGGGTATAAATCTAATTATATCACTCTGCGTTCCAATTACCCTGGTGTGTCTGTCTCTGAGCCTGTAAGTTTGCTCGGCGACGTGCCCGCTGGCTGAGCCTGTAACCGGGTACGTCATTAGCGACTCAGTGAAGACATGAATTCCTTAAACAGTTATAATCTACAAATGTCCCCATACAGCATTCTGTGTGTACATTGGTTTTCCACTCGCCTCCATCTGTGTTCAGGGACCTACATAGCAGCTGCAGTGTGTCTGGGGGCTGGCTGTGTGTTTCCTCCTGCTACCGCCATTCATAGTGCTTTGGATCCAGTTGAACGAACATGGACTTGTATAGAGAGAGACCAGTTACAGACCGTGGTTTACACCAGCCCTGTACTAATGAAGAGAGACCAGTTACAGACCAGTAACCAACAACCTGGCTTACTATAGAGAGAGACCGATTACAGACCAGTAACACCAAACCCGGCTATAGAGAGAGACCGAGATACTGGACCCCAGTTACACCCAACCTGACTATAGAAGAGAGGACCAGTTACAGACCAGATTCACCAACTTGGGGAAAAGTTAAGCTGCATGGAAGTAGTGGAGTGAAAGGGGACCAGCTTAAGGAGAAAAACTCCCGTTCTGGCAGGTAAGTGGATGAAAAGCTGGAACAGGAAAACTAAAAACACAAAAACGGCATGCATTTAGAAGTGTCTTCAGGTTTTACATGAACTACAGACAGTGTGTGGGAGGAAGAGTGACTGGGTTTTAACTTTTACATTGTGATGAGTGTGTGTGTTGCGCGTGGGTGTTTTTGTGGTATTGTATGTGTGTGTGTGTGCATGCGCGGAGCCGCGCGCGTTGTGTGTGTGTGTGTGTAGTAGTGCCTGTGTGTGTGTGGTGTGTATATGTGGTGTGTCAATATTGTGTGTGTATATATGTGTGTGTAGTGGGGTTGTGTGTAATGTGTAATATATGTGTGTTATATGGCTGTGTATGTATGTACTG
>JAMWET010002166.1:205000-220417 GCA_024036415.1 Prochilodus magdalenae | reverse complement strand
AAGTTCGAACCAAAACGAAATGAACTCTCTGATTAATCCGATCATCTACTCGTACCGAGACCAGGACATGCGCCGCACCTTCAAACGAATCCTCTGCTGCCTCTGTCCCCGCGCCGGCCAAAGAGGGCAGCACGCCGACGTCCACTTCAACACACTGGAGCAAGAGGTACACTCTGACAGCAACGGGACTCAGATCACCCACCACCACACCGCCAGATCCACCATCCGCCACTGACTGTATTAGCGCTAAGCGTTAATATCGGCGTTAGCTACTTAGCTGTCCAGCTAGCTAGTGCTCCGTTTTCAACATGAATGCCATTAGGAAAGAGAAACTGCACATGCAGCCTTTGGGAAGAACAGGTCAGCGCGTTAGGAATGCCTCTTCAGATCAGGAAGCTGCTTGGCGCTAGCCCTAGCGGTTTAGCTCTTAATTTTTTTATCCGAATCACATTAACAGAGTAAACGTGCCGTTTAGGAAAAACCCGTCTGAGCGCGGTAGGGATGTTTTATCAGTTCCTGAACCTCACTTGGTCTGATTTTGTTTTTGCGCGGTTTTTTTTACATTTTTTTATAAGTTTTATTTGGGAAAATTATGGGTGCTAGCGTCGGTGTTAGCATCAGTGTTAGCATCATGCCTAGCAATGAATGTTCACAGCACCACGCAAAGCAAAACCACCTTATGCAGCTCGGGGAACGTTATTTTTTTATGTTTTTAAATAAATTTTTTATCGCTAACCTTTAGCATCGCGATTCTGTAGATCGGCTAGCCGTGGAACTCAACACGTCGGTAGTTTAGGGAAACAGCAGGAAACGTTTCAATCGCGGCAGTGCCATGTGCAGTCCGTGGATGGAGGTGCAGGTGGTGGTTCGGTCTCAGGACAGAGTGTTGGTAAGTCAAGCACGGTGGTTAGCCCTCCAAGGTCAGAGGTTACCGAACCTCAGAAAAGCTGAGAATTGGACACGATGATAGAGTTTCAATAGAATTTAAAATTTTATTTTTAAAATCTTATTCTCATCATAAAAAATCAACCAGAATGCACATGAAATTATTCATATGTAAATTAAGCAAGTAAAACCATTTTACTAATTTATTTATATTATTATTGTTATTAGTATTATTACTTTCAAAGATCTCAAACTCGTGTGTCTGTATAACTGACCAACCTGTCTAAATCTGATATCTAGCGTATACGGCATAGCTCCAGTGTTTCGATGGTACTGTAGGTGTTAAGTGTAGGTGTGGTGGATCCCGGTTCTCCCCGGTACCAGCTCTGGTGGACCTGCTGGAGGATGGGCGTATTTCCTAGCTCAAGACTTACCGAGAACTTCGTACGCCAATCCCGTCCAGGTTCGCGGATCGAGAGGACGAGCGCCGAGGTCGCTCTGACTCCTGTTTTACTGAATCGGATACTCGTCCAAGTTCAGATTATATCTAAGCTGCGATTGGCTGAGCCACGAGAAGGGATCCACCAATGAGCTGTAGGGCCAGCGCTAGACAAGACTCCTACAGCGTACCCAACCTGCAGGCCTAAACACCCAGTTTTACAGGAACCGTGTTCTTCGGTGGGCGTTCCATGTTCTAACCCGCTGAGTCGGGAAAAACGGCAACAATGCAAGCAGATTATTATACCTGGGAAGTTTAGGAGTTTCTTTATGGATGCTGAAATCATTCCGGGGCCCATGTACCTTTACAGCCATCGGATAGTGCTGATGTGTTGGGATCAGATCCCTGTCGATTTGTAGGGGGTGTGTGTATGTACTCAGGGGTTGGAGGTGGGAGGGACGTGCGGGGGGCGGGTTGGCACATCCTCATCTGACGCTGTGCATATTTAGTTTCCTATACAGTGTGTGTGCATGCAGTTCCTGATGTGCTGTAAATGTTCCCGATACCACTTTGTCGTTAATGTTTTCTCCTTTTTCTTTTTTTGTTTATTTTGTCATTTTGCTGTCCAGAGAAGGCGACAAGAGTTGGAGGACTCGTGGATAGCTTGTAGATTAACTTGCGCTTCATCCTCGTGATTGGATGACAAGCCTAAACGCACGAAATCAGACTATGTCAGACTATTCCTCCTCGGCGGGCGATCACCTAAGCGCTTGTGGTTTATTGAAAGCAGGTGTTTGTTTTTTTCTCCTTATCCTGCTGTGTGCGCTCTCCTCACTTCACTACCTGTAAACACACGACCAGTGTCTTCACCTCCGTCCCGATTACGTATCCAGATGTACTGAATGTGTGCTGAAGCTTGTGGCACGGCTAACGGCTAACACCCCGGCCGTGCTGGACCTTAAAGAGCCGGAGCCCAGCTGCGCTAGCACGTCTAGCACGACTAGCGTGCTAATTGATTGCAGTTTGGGATTAGCTCAGCATTTTTTCCGAGTTGAATACCTCTGCGTCACCCGAGCGCTGGGGCCGCGCTGCTCTGCCGTGACCCCCGTGACCCGTTCCTAGCAGATGTGCGGCGGCTCCCTGGTGGGCCGTGTTTGCCGCGCTAGCGTCGCTACGTGATTCATTTATGAGCTCGCGTGTGTTTGTACACTAATCTCTTAAATATTTACACACCCGTCCGTCTCGGGAGAGACACGCCGGCGCACGGACGGAAACATTTCAGCGTCGCGTGCAAAGGCGGGGGGCCGGCTGTTGCATTACGCCGGATTGTCCGCTGCGGCTTGTTTGCCGCCCCCATCCGTACATGCATCCACACAAAGGAATGCGGTGTTAAGTGCCCAGCTCGTATGTGCTCAGCACTCTTGGTGTGGATTTAGCGTGTTCTGGTGCCGTCAGAAAAGAGGCCGTATCATGGGATGTAAACAGAGGAGCTCGTTTGGTGGTGGTGTAGGTGGTGGTGATGGGAACCGGGGTCTCCATGTCTACAACACGCATCCAGTAGGCATTTAGTGAGCCCACTTGGGTCTTCCGATGGAATTCCTACATATGGAATGTTGATGGTGAAAACCTGGAAACACTAAGTTCCTTTGGGGGACTATTTGACCTCACAGCGCCCTGCAGCATGTATCCCTCCACCATGAATGGAGTTTAAGGCGGAGATCTTCTCCACACTATCATAAACAGCGTCTCAGACATCAGGCAGCGTATTCAGAACCACCTCCTGTAGGAACTTCCTGTGAGGGAGCTTTTAGAGGGGACGTCTGGTTACCTTCACCACCACTGGGAACAGCTCTGACTCGGTAGGTTCCTCCTAGACCACACCAAACCACTAGGCCGTAAACCGTGGAGGCGTTATGACGACGTGAGGTAAATCGGGGCTGGGATACCATCACATAAACCTGAGTTATGATCGCCTCCTGTAGATAAAACCACTTTTATGAGTGGAAATAAAACACGGACTGTTGTGGGACACGGACCAGGAACTACATCAGTCCCGCCGGTGCAGTGCCTCTGTCTGTCCGCGTCCCGATAGCTGTGGAATTCTCGTCGGGCGCATGCACGTCACGCCTCCAGCGCTGGCCCGGTTGCTCCTCGTGCCTGAGCGAGTGCGTGAGAGTGTCGTGTTCGTGTGTTTCTGATTACGACCCTGTTGGGAACGGCGAACGGGAAGGTGGGGTTGGGGTTACATACATGTGTGTTGCATTATGATTGTGGTCGAGTGTTTGAAAATGGGGGTGTGAAAATTGTGGCTTGGTGTAAACACGAGTGTATGCAATCATTTCCTGGCCAGAGCCTGAAAGCGCGAGTGTGGTTTGTGCATTGAGCATCAGAGCACTGCGAGTTCGCACGCCCAGCTGGCTTTGTGCTGCCTGTACTTTTTTTTTCTTTCCTTTTTTTTGTGAACTGCTTGTGTTTTATTGTCACCCACAGAATGAATCTCTAGATTATCATTATTTTTTTTATCCAAAATAAACACGCTTGTAAAAGCAGCTTCTCTTTTGTCCGTCTGTCTCTGTTGTCTCGTGTGCTTGTCCTTTGCTTGGTCGAAGCGATGGTTCAGTGGACAGTCCAAGTTTGGACACCTCCTCCACCCCCATTCCACCAAAAGTGGTCAATCAGCCAAGGCGTGTTTGGCGCTGGAGCTTCAAGGCTAATGTCGCTAAAGCAACATTCAGCTGCTTCCCAAAAAGCTCGAACGTGATTGGCTACATTGGAGCTAGGTGTGCACTGACACTATCGCTTTAACCCCAGGGCCGGCCCTGAGGCAGGCCTGATCGTTTGGTTATGCCTGACTCAGGCTGGCTCACTGTTTAGCCCTTTTATGCTAACATGAAACCAACAGTTGGTTCCCTCCATTTAACCACAGGAGGCTAAAGTATGAGGCTAACTACTGAACACTGGAAAGAGACCAAGTCTGACTCTCATGTTGGCAAACAAGGGCAACCGGTTCCACCAATGCTGATGCTAACCCAGTTGGAGGAACCCAGAGACCACAGTTTGATCGTCATGCAGACCCCCAAATCGACACCCAAACATCTTGGTTTGATTAGCCTTCGGTCTGCGTCGCTCAAACTTTGAGTCCTAGCTGTGCTTTGTAGCGCAAACAGTTCAGTACGGAGGAGCGGGCCAAGATTCCTCCAAGTCAACGTGTAGGGTTGAACCGTAGGAGACGTTTGGTTGAGGTCATTGCTACTTAAGGAGGTCACTCCAGTTCCAAAGCAGTGGCTGCATTTCAGAGCAACTGAGTTAAAGTCCAGAGCTTAGCCTGGTAGAAGTGTTGGGTCAGAACCGATGGTGTGGCTTTCATGCAAGAACCAGTTCCGCTAATGCTAATGCTAATCCAGATAGATGTACCCAAAGAGACCACAGTTTGAGCGACAGAGAGATCCCAAAAGCCACACCCGGAACTTCTCCAATGGACTTGCTGTCAATCTACGCCACTCACACTTTGTGTCCTAGCTGTGCTTTGTAGCGCACCCACGCCTCGCCTCCCCGCCTCTCCACCTCGTCCACAAAGGCCTCGGTGTTATCTGCAGAAGGCAGTCAGCTGGAGCTCTACCTCACGTCTCAGTGCATTCGGTTCATGGTTCTAGAATGCATCAGTGGTAGATGTGCTATGACAAGTCGTGACAAGTAGGTCCAGCTGCTGGAAGCCTTTGTGAAGGTCTACATGCATAAAGAGCTTCTGACTAAACCAACAGTACACACAGTTACAGATCAGTCAGACGTTCAGACCCGGCTCCTCATAGCAGGTTCTCCCCATAGCAGGTTCTCCCCATAGCAGGTTCTCCCCATAGCAGGTTCTCTGCATGTTGACCTTAAAGCTTTACTGTAGAATAAAAGTAAAGACACCAAACTATAAGCTAGCCCTCTTGGAATTATACAGTCCACCTTAAACCCTCTAATGGAATTATACAGTCCACCTTAAACCCTCTCATGGAATTATCCAGTCCACCTTAAACCCCTCCAGAACCGAATTATACAGTCCACCTTAAACCCCTCCAGAATGGAGTTATACAGTCCACCTCGAACCCTTCCAGAATAGAATTATACAGTCCACCTTAAACCCCTCCAGAATGGAGTTATACAGTCCACCTTAAACATCTCCAGAATGGACTTATACAGTCCACCTTAAACCCCCCCAGAATAGAATTATACAGTCCACCTTAAACATCTCCAGAATGGAATTATACAGTCCACCTTAAACATCTCCAGAATGGACTTATACAGTCCACCTTAAACCCCCCCAGAATAGAATTATACAGTCCACCTTAAACATCTCCAGAATGGAATTATACAGTCCACCTTAAACATCTCCAGAATGGACTTATACAGTCCACCTTAAACCCCCCCAGAATAGAATTATACAGTCCACCTTAAACATCTCCAGAATGGAATTATACAGTCCACCTTAAACATCTCCAGAATGGACTTATACAGTCCACCTTAAACCCCCCCAGAATAGAATTATACAGTCCACCTTAAACATCTCCAGAATGGAATTATCCAGTCCACCTTAACCCCCTCCAGAGTGGAGCTGTACAGGAGGATGGAGCAGCTTCCTTACCCTGCAGTGGAGCTGATAGAACAAGGTTTATTACTAAGCAGGTTTGGAGCGATTCTATTGGTCGATCCATCATGAATATTCACTAACCTGAAAGGAGAGCTAGAGCTTTTACACTGTGCAGAAAAAGAGATCAAAGTTTTTACACCACTAAATATATATTAGAGGTGGAGATATGGAGGAGGATCATACTGTGTACATCAGGAGTAGATGTGGTGGATCAGGATATGGACTGGTTCAGACTCTCAGCAGGTGGAGCTGCTCAGTGTACCACTGTAGAGTCTATAAGACCACCAGCTACATCCAGTTAGAGGGGTGTGAACTCGTTACTGGTGGTGTATGTGCAGCAGGTTCTGATTAATTTATTGGACCAGGTGGATCCAACGTTAAACGTCTTTGGTACTGAAAGTGTGAACCTCTAACATGATCCGTTCAGTGTAGGTGATGGGGGTGATGGGGGTCAGCAGGTCCAGTGAAGGTGATGACCTTGAGTTACCTTCACCTCCACTCTAGGATGGGTAAGTAATGGGTAAGGGGTCTTTAGGAGACGACGGTGAACACTCGTTCAGCTGTTCAGCTCTTACACCTCCCAGGCGTTATAGCTGCACCGTGCTGCTCAGCTGCTTCACAGAGCTGCTCGAATGAGCCTTCTCTGCCTGAGCCTTCTCTGCCTGAGCCTTCTCTGCCTGAGCCATCTCTGCCTGAGCCTTCTCTGCCTGAGCCTTCTCTGCCTGAGCCTTCTCTGCCTGAGCCTTCTCTGCCTGAGCCTTCTCTGCCTGAGCCTTCTCTGCCTGAGCCTTCTCTGCCTGAGCCTTCTCTGCCTGAGCCTTCTCTGCCTGAGCCTTCTCTGCCTGAGCCTTCTCTGCCTGAGCCTTCTCTGCCTGAGCCATCTCTGCCTGAGCCTTCTCTGCCTGAGCCTTCTCTGCCTGAGCCTTCTCTGCTTGAGCCTTCTCTGCCTGAGCCTTTTCTGTAAATTTATGTAAAAGGGGGGTTACCTCAGGGGGGTCATCCCATCCATCTGGCAACCACCATCAGGCCTTATTCAAACTCTGATAATTCCTGTCTCCACTGAGCACCTCACAGCTTCTACAGGTGTGAGCGTTCCCAAGTGGTCCCCTGAGGGAACACCACTCCATAACCAGTTTACATACTGATACCACATGACTTTCGGTATTTAGAACATCATTGTAGATATTAAGTCTATTAGAATTGCATTCTGGGTAATAAACTGACCTGTCCATGCTCCGCCCTTTGATAAACGTTTGAGCTAGTTAAGGTCATGTAAAAATATCCACATCTGAAGGGTCTGGGTTTGATTCCTGACTGGGATATCCACAGGGATTGATTCCGGAGGGAATCTGGCATTTGATTTGGTTGGATTCTCGGCTGTAGTGTCCGGGGTTGGATTCTTGGCTGGGGTATCTAGGATTTGATTCCCAGCTGGGGTGTCTGGGGTTTGATTCTGACCGGGGTGTCCGGGGTTTGATTCCCAGCTAGGGTGTCTGGGGTTGGATTTCCGGCTGGGGTGTCCGGGGTTGGATTCTCGGCTGGGGTATCTGGGGTTGGATTTCCGGCTGGGGTGTCCGGGGTTGGATTCCTGGCTGGGGTGTCCGGGTTTGGGTTCTCGGCTGGGGTATCTGGGGTTGGATTCCTGGCTGGGGTGTCCGGGGTTGGATTCCTGGCTGGGGTGTCCGGGTTTGGGTTCTCGGCTGGGGTATCTGGGGTGTGATTCCCGGCTGGGGTGTCCGGTGTTTGATTCCCGGCTGGGGTGTCCGGTGTTTGATTCCCGGCTGTGGTATCCGGTGTTTGATTCCCATCTGGGGTATCCAGGGTTTGATTCCCAGCTGTGGTATCCGGGGTTTGATTCCCATCTGGGGTGTCCCGGGTTTGATTCCCGGCTGGGGTGTCCGGGTTCTTTCTGCATGCCGTGTGCATGTTCCCTCCGTGTCTTTGTGGGTTTCCTCCTCCAGGCGCTCTGGTTACCTCACACAGCATGCAGTCAGGTGAACTGGATGCGCCTTATTTGTGTGAATGCCTGGGTCTCTGCCCCGTGATGGAATGCCAGCCTATCCAGCGCATTTCCTCCCTTCTTCCCAATGAGCGCTGGGATGGGCTCAGGCAACCCCCACGACCCAGAAGGTGGAGTGAGTCCTGTTCACCCCTTGATTTCCAGGAATTCATGCTGATAAAAACAGCTTGGGACTAGGACTACTTCCAGTCGGAAGCCTTCCCGGGAAGTTTCTGGAAAAGCTAATCTCCTCCTAGCACTTCCCCTGAGTCTAATCACTTGTATTTGGGGTCAGCAGTGGGCTTCTCGGGTAAACGCCGCTTTAGGTTTGGAACAGGACTCAGGATAGGAATTCTCTCAGTTCCTCCACCCTCATATCTTGGTCTGGCATCTAGTACCTCCCCCTCGGGTCCTCGGGAGTCAATATGAAGCATCATCACTCAGCAGTGCTCCACAGGCGTATCTCTATACCGCCAATACATCGTTACGTAGGTGATGATAATTATGGGTATACAGTCAGGTGCCTATGTTTATGGGCACCTGCTCAAACCGTTCGGTAACTCGGTATTGGACGTGTCGTAGTGTATACCTGTAGACCATGTGTGTCATTTGTTTACACTTAGAACCTCCACACCATGGAATTTAACCAGTGGCGCCCAAACTGATGCATGATACAGTTTACCGTATGTATCATACCACGGCAACCTACGGCCTGTCCGGACATGTCATCATGATCCCCACCAACAATGGCAAAAAATTCCGTTTAATTGATGCAGAATTCCAGTGTGTCCTGGAAAATCCGGAAATGTGGCAGGCCGGTTTACCTTTACCCCAATTTCCAGCTATGGAAACCACCGCCGTCAAATTTGCTGATGACACTGTTGTGGTAGGCCTGATCTCCAACAACGATAAAAGGGCCTACCTGGAGGAGGTTAAACACCTGGAGGTCTGGTGCCAGGACAGCAGTCTCCTCCTTAAGGTCAACAAGACAAAGGAGCTGATAGTGGACTGCAGCATTAAGCAGGAGAGGAACCCTGTTGTGATCGATGGGAATGCAGTGGAACGTGTAGACAGCTCCAAGTACCTTGGAGTCCACATCTCAGAGGACCTGTTACGGTCCTGCCACACCACCGCACTGGTAAGGAAGGCCCGACAGCGTTTGTATCACCTCAGGCGCTTAAGGTACTTCAAACTGCCCTCCAAGGTGCTACGGAACTTCTACACCTGCACCATCGAAAGCATCTTAACGGGGAACATCACTGTATGATTCGGTAACAGCACCATGCAGGACAGACAGGCTCTCCAGAGAGTGGTGCTAATCTTTCGCACTACCTGTGTTCAACTTTGCACAACTACACTGTAGTCACTTTCAACTGTAGTCACTTTACAGACACCTTATATACAACTTAGTACCTCATATGCTACATGACACTTTTATTGTCCTACACTTTATACCTTTATTTATTTTTATTTATTTATTATTACTATTATTATTTTTATTTATCTCATCTAATAAAATGTGGCTGGGCAGTTCACCGCTGGTTGTACCATGTATGACTATGTATCTGACAAATAAACCTTGATTGATTGATTGATTATAAAACCCGTTTGGGTTACTCCACGTTCCTTTAAGACGTGCCTAACCGTCTGCTTGTACATCCATGGTAAAAACCGAAGCCCCACTGGAGTTTTCCACAGGCGCTGCTTCTGCCCGTCGGGGCCATGCGCACACCAGGGGCAGGTTCGGGCACGCCTCTGGAGTGAACTTCCACTGGAATTCAGATTTGTAGTCTGCACTTGAGATACTTAGCTGTTCTATTCTCCGGGCCTCCTAGGTTTTACCCCCATCATGCTCACTTATGAAGCTTCCCAGGAATTTTTCCAGGAATGTTGCAGGTAAACTGCTGTAGGATCTAACCGGTATTTAGACTCCACTTCCTGTTCACACCTTAACATCTTCCCGATTACTAACAGTTAACCGTTTCCTTTAAACGTGCATGTGGGAAAAAGGCTGATCTCTGGATTCTTGGAATTGAGAAACTTCCCCAGGGTTTTTCCAGGAATACTGCAAGTAAACTGCTGCATGGATCTAACCGGAATTCAGACTTTTCCCGGTGACTAATAAACGTGCATGTGGGAAAAGGGCTGATCTCTGGATTCTTGGAATCTACTGTAATTGATCGGACCCCACTGTTTCCCATTACTTAGAATTTCACGTTCCATGCTTGGATGAACACTCATGGTCGCATTGGCATTAGCCTACAATGCTAACATTTAGCCTTCGCTCCTCAGCAGTCTAGTAGAAACGTTCCGAGTCCATCACCAAACTTCCCCCAGTTCCTCTTCAGGAGCGTCTCCAGCCAGCGGTGGAGAGCAGCACCAGTGTTAACTCTGCTACTGTGTACATCCCGCCTTCTGGTTGCTGCTGAACGTGGTTTCTTGCCGAGAGCGGGCGGTAGCGGTGGCAGCTTTAGCCATGGCTGTGTCTCCTGCTCCTCCCATTGTCTACCTGCCCTTATCTGATCTAACCGGGAGCAGCTCCTTCACCATGACTGACAGGAGGTCAGAACACACCGTCGGTGCAGCAGAGCTACTTCTACATCCTCTCATGTTGGACTGATTCCCCTCCTACAGCACAACTGTGACTCACTGTGACTCAGGTACACAGTGGTAATACAGGTACTGGAGACAGGACGGGGCTAGCTGGTTAGCATGCTAACTCCAGTAGATATGATATGCCACACATAGATGTTTTGAGGTCACAGCTCTTGATTCTTCACTTTCTGGAATGTTCTAATCTAGAAATGTTCCATACTGATTAGGCTACATCATTTTACATACTGCTCTTTTAAAGATGAGGTCGGGGGGCCTCCAGGAGAGACCCGGAACCGAACTTTGCTCTAGAAGATACGTTTCACATTTCAGTTTGTTGGCATTGGTTCTAGTGATAAATGGGTTCCACCTGGCGAAAGCTCACTTATCGAGACGATAAAAGCTTTGAGATACTGAGATGTCCAGTAGAACCTGCTGAATCTAGAACAGGAGATGTTTTAGCGTGGGCTGAATTTGATGAAAAGACGTTCAGACGTGGAAATGTTACCAGCGATACTGACTGTACTCGGCTGTTATAGGGGTTCCCAGCAAGTTACCACCACTTTGCGTTCTAGCTAATGCTAATACTTTAGCCTCGAGGCTGAAGTGGATGAGCCTGCGGTGGTTAGCGTTCATTGCGAACGTCGTGATCTTGTTCAGGTTCTCACTTGGTCTAAGGTAGGACCTGAAACATGGACGATGCTAAAACAAGACAGGCATGTGAAATCCGGTGTCAGCATTCCTGAGTTACTCATTTCGTTTCTCTGTTTGTGAACAGGTGGGCAGGAACCAGCAAGATCCATCCATCCCGATGGAACAGCCAAACGGGAACCAGCTGGTTCTGCCAGAAGCAAAGGACCTACAGAACTCCAGTGACACATGAGAGCCGGTGATGCGTTCAGCATTTGTTTGGTGGCGAAATCTTGAGTTGTGTCCACCGATCTGCTGTTGTGTGGACATGGTTGGACGTGGTTGGACATGGGGGGCGGGGGGGTGGGTGTAGTGGGCTAAATGACATAGCGGTGTAGTGCCTTCACCTGCACTGAAAGCCCTGTTGTTATTTGAGCTTGAATTATTAAATTATATTCATTTATTTTCTTGGAATTCTTTTTTGTACCATCCGGTTGGAAATTGAAGTGTAGCTGGTTTAGGGACTAGAGCAGTCGTAGACTGGAGGTTAGGGAACCAGCCTGGTGAGCGGAGGGTGGCTGGTTCGAACCCCTGAACCGTCAGGAAGGAGCAGGGTACCTAACCCCCTACTGCTCCCCAGGGCTGCCTGCTACTTGGGGCCAGTGTGCTCACTGCCCCCTAGTGATGTGTGTTGATTAGCGTCTGTGTATGTGGGTGTTTCACTGTATGGATGGAAGCTGAACTCTTTTGTGAACAAGCACAATTGGCTAACAAGAGGGCGAAGTTTTCAAGAGGGCGAAGTTTTCCCAGAATTCCTGTGTGTTCCTGTTTTGTTTTGGTTTATTAGCTCCTATTTTTCATTCAGATGTTTTTTCAAACAAGCGCCACATTCATACATCCATGTACTGCCAAGCCTAGCACGTATTTCCATGTGAAGTAGTTCAGGTGAATCCTAATGAGGGAATACACATGTGTATCTCAGTTTGTGATAATTGCAAGTTTGTAGCTATTGGGAAAATGAAAAATTAATATTTCCACGTAAAACTTAAAAGCTAAAATTTCTACAACCGCACCATAAAAAGCCAAACACATGATGGTTTTAACTTAAAAAGTTCCTGTATAGGCTGATTAATACATTTTTAAAAGTAATATAAACTTGAAATTTGAATTTGAAACCACAGATTCTTATTCTGCAAGACTGCCATCTGAAATTAATTAAGGCATTTAAAACATTTTAAATTTAACATTTCTAACTCTAAAACTCTTAACTTTTATGAGTTAAAACTCATATCTTTTACAGTGAGTGCAGTTTTGTGATGTAAAATTATAATTAAACCTTAGTTTTTTTTTAAAGACGATGTCTAAATTTAGCTTTGATGAGTTAGCTAACCACTTACCTTATCGGGGTTACAGTGTTGATGTACTGTACTGTACTAAAATGAATGTTTTAATGTAAATATCAAATTTACACAGTTGACACCAAATGCAGTCGTTTAGACTGGATAGCCTTCCTTACCACAAAGAGCTACAAGGCTAATATGGCTAACAAGTACTGAAGGTTTAGCTTAGCATGGAAATATGCATTGTCCTATATGGCACAACTTGAACAAGCACCATATGTGATATTTAATAGACCTGATTATGTGGTTCCTGACACTATGTGACTCCCTGATGTTTATAGACATGCGCTAAAGCACGTTAGCATAGCTAAACACATTAGCGGCAGCTATGCTTTTGTACAGTGTACATTCTTTCCACCTGAATCAACCCAGCAGGTGATTACTGAGACTTTCATTGAGGGATACTCAATGGTCATGTGACTCCACTGGAATAAACGTGTGCCACCTGCTGGCTTGCCAAAGAACCTAACTTTGCATCTATCTATCTGTTTATCCATCTATCCAGCTGTCCGTCTGTCTGTCTGTCTGTCTGTCTTTCTATCCATCTGTCTGTCTGTCTATCTGTCTATCTATCTGTCTATCTGTCTATCTATCTGTCTATCTGTCTATCTATCTGTCTCTCTGTCTATCTATCTGTCTATCTGTCTATCTATCTGTCTATCTGTCTATCTATCTGTCTATCTGTCTATCTATCTGTCTATGTAATGCACTTAAACCTTTTTGTTTTATTCTGGAAGGTGCAGTATTAGCTTAGTAGGCCTTGACCAACTGCAAACCCCTTGAGGGTGCAAACATAAAACCGTGGAAGCTGTAATTTCTATGCAAAAAATAAAAATAAAAACAATAAAATTGAAAGTCAGTGTTATATACTGGTGTTTTATTATTGCTCACTTTAAAAGTAAAACTTTAATATATTTATTTATAAAAATCTGATTTACTGATCAGAAAGTACCATGGAAACAGTAAAGAGTGAAACACACAGCGTTTATTAACACACTACAGAGAAGAGCGTATACTGTAGACATAGATTAACACACTACAGAGAAGAGTGTGTACTGTAGACATAGATTAACACATTACAGGAAAGAGCGTATACTGTAGACATAGATTAACACACTGCAGAGAAGAGCGTATACTGTAGACATACATTAACACACTACAGAGACGAGCATATACTGTAAACATAGATTAACACACTACAGGGAAGAGCGTATACTGTAGACGTAGATTAACACACTACAGAGAACAGCATTTACTGTAGACGTATCTTAACACACTACAGAGAAGAGCGTATACTGTAGACATAGATTAACACACTACAAAGAAGAGCGTATACTGTAGACGTAGATTAACACACTACAGAGAAGAGCGTATACTGTAGACGTAGATTAACACACTACAGGAAAGAGCATATACTGTAAACATAGATTAACACACTACAGGGAAGAGCGTATACTGTAGACGTAGATTAACACACTACAGAGAACAGCATTTACTGTAGACGTATCTTAACACACTACAGAGAAGAGCGTATGCTGTAGACGTAGATTAACACACTACAGAGAAGAGCGTATACTGTAGACGTAGATTAACACTACAGAGAAGAGCGTATACTGTAGACGTAGATTAACACACTACAGAGAAAAGCGTATACTGTAAACGTAGATTAACACTACAGAGAAGAGCATATACTGTAAACATAGATTAACACACTACACAGAGGAGCGTATACTGTAGATGTAGATCAACACACTACACAGAGGAGCGTATACTGTAGATGTAGATTAACACACTACAGGGAAGAGCGTGTACTATAGACGTAGATTAACACACTACAGAGACGAGCACATACTGTAGACGTAGATTAACACTACAGAGACGAGCGTATACTGTAAACGTAGATTAACACACTACAGAGACGAGCACATACTGTAGACGTAGATTAACACTACAGAGAAGAGCGTATACTGTAGACGTAGATTAACACACTACAGAGACGAGCGTATACTGTAGACGTAGATTAACACACTACAGAGAAGAGCGTATACTGTAGACGTAGATTAACACTACAGAGAAGAGCCTATACTGTAGACGTAGATTAACACTACAGAGAAGAGCGTATACTGTAGACGTAGATTAACACACTACAGAGAAGAGTTTATACTGTTGACGTAGATTAACACACTACAGAGAAGAGCGTATACTGTAGACGTAGATTAACACACTACAGAGAAGAGCGTATACTGTAGACGTAGATTAACACACTACAGGAAAGAGCGTATACTGTAGACGTAGATTAACACACTACAGAGAAGAGCGTATACTGTAGACGTAGATTAACACTACAGAGAAGAGCGTATACTGTAGACGTAGATTAACACACTACAGAGAAGAGCGTATACTGTAGACGTAGATTAACACACTACAGAGAAGAGCGTATACTGTAGACGTAGATTAACACTACAGAGAAGAGCGTATACTGTAGACGTAGATTAACACACTACAGAGAAGAGCGTATACTGTAGACGTAGATTAACACTACAGAGAAGAGCGTATACTGTAGACGTAGATTAACACTACAGAGAAGAGCGTATACTGTAGACGTAGATTAACACTACAGAGAAGAGCGTATACTGTAGACGTAGATTAACACACTACAGAGAAGAGCGTATACTGTAAACGTAGATTAACACTACAGAGAAGAGCATATACTGTAGACAAAGATTAACACACTACACAGAAGAGCGTATACTGTAGATGTAGATCAACACACTACAGAGAAGAGCGTATACTGTAGACGTAGATTAACACTACAGAGAAGAGCGTATACTGTAGATGT
>JAMWET010002166.1:160000-200000 GCA_024036415.1 Prochilodus magdalenae | reverse complement strand
ACTACATAAACACTATATAAACACACTTAAACTACATAACCACTATATAAACACACTTAAACTACATAAACACTATATAAACACACTTAAACTATATAAACACTATATAAACACACTTAAACTATATAAACACTATATAAACACACTTAAACTACATAACCACTATGTAAACACACTTAAACTACATAAACACACTTAAACTACATAAACACTATATAAACACACTTAAACTACATAAACACTATATAAACACACTTAAACTATATAAACACACTTAAACTACATAAACACTATATAAACACACTTAAACTACATAAACACTATATAAACACACTTAAACTATATAAACACACTTAAACTACATAAACACTATATAAACACACCTAAACAACATAAACACTATATAAACACATTTAAACTACATAAACACTATATAATCACACTAAGTATATAAACACCGTATAGACACACATACACTGTACACACTCCGTATCTCTCTTCTTCACAGACACACACAAACAGCAGGTTAAACAGTGGGTTTAAATCTCAGTTACCTGTGCGTATTTACCTGTGTGAATTTACCTGTGTGTATTTACCTGCGTGTGGTGGGTGTGTGTGTTCAGCTCTGCCTCTCTGAGTGTGTTAGTGTCTCTTCCTTCTTCAAATCAGATCAAACACGCAGTGTCACCTGTGGCGTTAGGTAGATCAGGATAAAAACAGTAACCTAATTAAATGTATATAATAAAGAATCTAAGTAAATTAAATTAAAGTGCAGTAATTCTGAATAATTACTGATTTAATCTGAATATTACTTTAACAGCAGACTTTATTTAACCTCCTCCAGGATCTAAAACCAGACACTGAATATCCAGGCCAGGGTTTATAACTGGTTCAAGCTGCCTCGTGGTAAAGTTCCAGAACCTCTCAGTGTGAGCTCCTCCCCTTGAGGCTCTAGAACCTTCCTCCTCAGTCTCCTCTGAGTCCCCCTTTGAGATCCTTCATGCTGTGGTCGGTTGATTTGAGACCCTGCTGGGTAAGGTCACGGCGCTGACCCGTCTGGTGGCTGATCCCAGGGGAACAGCTGGATCTGTGTTCATTAATATCCACAGCTTCGTTAAACACATGACAGGTTAGATAACAGAGCCGATCCAGGCTGATCGGTAAACACCGTCCAGGTGACTCTGAGCCGGTTAGTCTGCATTCCTCCCTCAGGTACACTCTGGAACACGGGCAGTTTCGACTGCAGCGCAGCATGAACCTGCTTTCACATGACCCTTTTCCATTCACCTACATGCATTATAACAATTATTATGTGGCCAAAAGTATGTGGACACCCCTCCTCACTATTGAGCTTAGACCCCATAGTTCTGTAGTCTCCACGGACAAACACTGGCTTTAAACATCTCCACCGTCATAGGACACCACCTTCGTCCTGCTAGAGCGGCCCAGACCACCGTAAGGGCTATTACTGGGAAATGGAAGCTTCTAGAAGCAACACCAGCTGGACCACCACCGTCGTCCCTAAGAACCTCCTACCTTATGGAGCTCCAGACCGCCTCTGGAGGCAACATCAGCACAAGGCCTGGGCATCAGGAGCTTCATGAGATGGGTCTCCATGGTCGAGCAGCTACACACAAGCCTAAGGTCACTAGGGTCAATGCCGAGCGTCGGCTGGAGTGGTGTACAGCTCCACCACTGGAGCAGTGGAACCGGGTTCCCTGGACTGATGAATCCGGCTTCACTATCCAGCAGGCTGATGGAGGAATCTGGGTTGGGTGGAGGAATCCAGGACAACGCTCCCTACTGGAATGCAGAGTCCCAACAGTAAGGTTCGGTGGAGGGGGATAATGGTTTGGGGGCGCTCAGGGTTTGGGCTCGGACCCTTAGTTCCAGCACAGTGCAGCACACAGAGACGTTCTACACAGTTCTACGGTTCCAGCTTTGTGCTACAGTTTGGGGAAGAACCCCTTCCTGTTCCAGCAGGACCGTGTCCCTGTGCACAAAGCCAGAGCCGTAAAAACATGGAGTTTGGTGCAGAGGACGTCCAGTGGTCCTCACAGGGCCCAGGCCCGCTAAACCCAACTGAACACCTTTCGGATGAAGCGAACCTAACCCAGGCCGTCTCGTCCAACATCAGTGCCTGACCTCACAAGACCTCTGGGTGTATACAGATTCCCACAGATACAGTCCAAAATCCTGTGGACAACTTCCCAACCTGGGGACAACTCTGTACTAATGCCCCTGGTTTTGGAATGGGATCTCCCCCCAAGCTTATACGGTTCTGATGGTTCTGTCCATTTTTCAGGTTTAAAGTTCTCACGCTCGTCTACAAAGCCGAGAATGGACCAGCCCCTCCCTCCTTGATCAAGAGTCCATCTGCACCTCGAGCCCCTCAGCTCAGCTCGGCTTGACCCGCCATCCCTCAAGATACATGGAGGACAAGCGTCCAGACTCTGCTCTGTCCTGGATGGTGGAATGAACTCCCACTGGCCGTCCGAAATGCTTGGTTAGGTTTGGGTTGCCAGGTAGAGCTCGTCTGCTATGTATCCCTGTATTCTTCCTTCTAGGGATCAGCACTGGCCCCTGTTCGGGTGGCGTCTGAGCTCAAGGCAAGTTCTCTAATGGAAACGTTCTCTAATGGAAACGTTCTCTAACAAAAACGTTCTCTAAAGGGAACGTTCTCTGATCGAAACGTTCTCTGATCGAAATGTTCTCTGATGGAAACGTTCTCTGATGGAAACGTTCTCTAATGAAAATGTTCTCTGATGGAAACCTTCTCTAAAGGAAACGTTCTCTGATGGAAACCTTCTCTAAAGGAAACGTTCTCTGGTTGAACCGTTCTCTGAGGGAACCGTGCTCTGGTTGAACCGTTCTGTGAGGGAACCGTTCTCTGATGGAACCGTTCTCTGATGGAAATGTTCTCTGCTGGAAACCTTCTCTGATGGAACCGTTCTCTGAGGGAACCGTTCTCTGGTGGAACCGTTCTCTAATGGAAACGTTCTTTAATGGAAACATTCTCTAAAGGAAATGTTCTCTGTTCGAAACGTTCTCTGATCGAAACGTTCTCTGATGGAAACGTTCTCTGATGGAACCGTTCTCTGGTGAAAACGTTCTCTAATGGAAACATTCTCTAATGGAAATGTTCTCTAATGGAAATGTTCTCTAATGGAAATGTTCTCTGATGGAAACGTTTTCTGATGGAAACGTTCTCTGGTTGAACCGTTCTCTGAGGAAACCGTTCTCTGGTTGAACTGTTCTCTGAGGGAACCGTTCTCTGATGGAAATGTTCTCTGGTGGAAACCTTCTCTGATGGAACCGTTCTCTGATGGAAACCTTCTCTGATGGAACCGTTCTCTGATGGAAACGTTCTCTGATGGAACCGTTCTCTGATGGAACCGTTCTCTAATGGAAACGTTCTCTAATGAAAATGTTCTCTGATGGAAATGTTATCTGATGGAAACCTTCTCTAAAGGAAACGTTCTCTGATGGAAACCTTGTCTGATGGAAACGTTCTCTGGTTGAACCGTTCTCTGAGGGAACCGTGCTCTGGTTGAACCGTTCTGTGAGGGAACCGTTCTCTGATGGAACCGTTCTCTGATGGAAATGTTCTCTGGTGGAAACCTTCTCTGATGGAACCGTTCTCTGAGGGAACCGTTCCCTGATGGAACCGTTCTCTGATGGAAACCTTCTCTGATGGAACCGTTCTCTGATGGAAACCTTCTCTGATGGAACCGTTCTCCGATGGAAACCTTCTCTGGTGGAAACCTTCTCTGATGGAACCGTTCTCTGAGGGAACCGTTCTCTGATGGAAACCTTCTCTGATGGAAACCTACTCTGATGGAACCGTTCTCTGGTGGAAACCTTCTCTGATGGAACCGTTCTCTGAGGGAACCGTTCTCTGATGGAACCGTTCTCTGATGGAACCGTTCTCTGATGGAAACGTTCTCTGATGGAAACCTTCTCTGATGGAAACCTTCTCTGATGGAACCCTTCTCTGATGGAACCGTTCTCTGATAGAACCGTTCTTTGATGGAACTCTAAGCACGGCTGTAAGTCTCTCTGGATAAGAGCGTTGTCTTATTGGTGCTCAGGATTTTCACTGGGACAAACTCCTTACAGGGGTCACTGGTTTCACTGGGAACAGTAACCGAGTTCCAGTCACATGTCCAGGCCTGTTCCTCGCTGTTCCTCTTATAGAACTCTAAATTCTACATTCAGTGTACAGCACTGTGAATTCCGATCTGTTCACGTTGCGCTTGTCCTGCTATCCGGTGTGGAACACAGGAGGACGGGGTTCCCTTTTGAGATTGGGTTCCTCTCAAGGGTTCTCCTCTTGCTCCGAGGGAGCCTTTTCCTTGGCTTGCTCATTGGGGGTTGATAGCATCTGTTGCTGTTGTAAAAGGTGCATACAAATAAACCTTGACTTGAGGACTTAGAGTAGTTCTACATGTAGGTAAGGTCTTCCTCACTGTGGGGGGGGTGGACACATCAGAGGGATTTGAACTGGTGGTCTCGTGGTTTTAGAAGATCAGACAGACAGCCGGTGAAATGACACAAAGAGGGAGCTACCAGAATGTTCAGTAACAGACACTTGTCTCTTGTTATTGGTCCTGTGTCTCTGCAGGAGCAGGAGGAACTATGTAAGTGCAGGTAACACCACCTTTACATTCTCTCTTGGCTACAGGACTGAAGCAACTTTGTGGCTCTTGAGTGGCGCAACTGTCTAATGTGAGCTTTAAGAGATCATGAGATTATGAAGATTTCTCCATGGCCAGAAGTCAGAGAAGAGGACGTCCTTGCTCACACAGGCAGGAGGCACTGTGGTAGACGGGGAACTTACCTTGAAAGCAACCTACAACTGTATTCCAAATATATGACCATCTACACTATACATCCAAATAACTGAACCCAAGTGTATAACACCAAGCACCTAGTCATACAGACTGCTCCTACAGACGTTAGTGAGAGAACGGGTCGCTCTCAGGAGCTCAGTGAACTCCAGCGTGGTACCATGATAGGATGCTCCACCTGTGCTACAAGTCCAGTGGTGAAATTCCCCCCTACTAAATATTCCACAGTCCACTGTCAGTGGGATTAGAACACAGTGGGAGGGATCGGGAACGACAGCAGCTCAGCCACGAAGTGGTAGACCACGTACAATGACAGAGCAGGGTCAGCGGATGCTGAGGGTCATAGGTCACAGAGGTCACCAACTTTCTACAGAGTCCATCACTACAGACCTCCAAACTTCATGTGTCCTTCAGATCAGCTCAGGAACAGTGTGTAGAGCTTCATGGAATGGGTTTCCATGGCGAGCAGCTGCATCCCAGCCTTACATCACCAAGCGCAGTGCAGAGCGTGGAACGCAGTGGTGTAAAGCTCCGCCCCTGGACTCTAGAGCAGTGGAGGTGTGTTCTCTGGAGTGACCAATCACGCTTCTCCGCCTGGTGATCCGATGGACGAGTCTGGGTTTGGCGGTACCAGGAGAACGGTACCTGTCTGACTGCACTGTGCCGAGTGTAAAGTTTGGTGAAGGGGGGATTATGGTGTGGGGGTGGTGTTCAGGATTTAGGCTCCGCCCCTTAGTTCCAGTGATAGGAACTCTTAATGCTTCAGCAGACCAAGAGACTCTGGACCATTCCATCCTCCCAACTTTGTGGGACAGTTTTGGACGTCCCCTTCCTATTCCAACATGACCGCACACCAGTGCACAGAGCAAGCTCCATAAAGACATGGAGGAGCGAGTCTGGTGGAGGAACTGGACTGGCCTGCACAGAGTCCTGACCTCCACCCGATAGAACACCTTTGGGATGGATTAGAGCGGAGACATCAGTGTCTGACCTCACACATGTGCTTCTGGCAGAATGGACGGAAATTTCCATATACACATTCCTAACCTTGTGGAAAGCCTTCCCAGAAGAGTTATAGCTGTAGAGGCTGGAGCATCAAATTAAACCCTGTGGATTAAGAATGGGATAGAGCTGACTCTTGAGCAACCAGAAGATGTGATATACACAGAAGCAGAAGAAGAGCTAACATTGGTGCTGCTCTCCACCAATGGACATGCTCCCGGAGAGACCAGGGAGGAAGTTTAATGATGGATTCGGAACGTTTCCTCAGTAAACAGGAGTTAATGTTGATATCGAGGGGGATATAGGGGTGGGCTTTTCCTTGTTTCTTATAATAGGGATGAGCATGAGAACCTTGTGGTGAAATGTCGCCCCCTATTGTTTGAAGTATGCATATGGCAGGTTATGTCATCTTACAGATTTCTCAAGAGCAAGTTATTGGTTTCTTTAAGAGACATAGGAGGAGACTAGACATACGACAATCCACTTGTATGATTAAAGATAAAGATCAAAGGGGGGAAAAAAACAGGAGTCTCCAAACTGGAGTTCAAAAACTGATTGAAAAGCATCGGAGAACATGTGACTCCTAACAACCACCTGGAACACCTGGTAAACCCACCAACACTGCCCTCATCGGACAAACAGCACTTACAGCTCGTCTCTGGGAGAGAGGAGAACATCCAGCTCCACTCCTGCTCCAGATCTGAGAACATCCACAGGTGTTCCTGTCCATCCCTCTTCCACTGTGAGAGACACCTCCACACTATGGAGGTCTGAAAGGAGGAGGTGCAGCTGTTCCAGAACAATGGACCTTATCCCCAGAGTCCAGAACCTCAAGACCACTGGCTGTGTTTGGTGTTACCTGGATGGAGAGAAGAAGATGCTGAACCAGCTTCTAAGACTGAACTGTGGCGGTGTGCCTCCTGGAGTGAGTCTCCTGAGAAGAACCGAAGCTGGAATGAAGGTGACGAGTGGACACACTGACCAATCACACACCTGGTATTAGATTTAGCAGCTGAGGATTCTGGGTAGTTGTCTGTTAACTGAATAAAGTCTGATCTTTGATGGTACATGGTGCTGTTGTGCAGTGTTGGTGTTGAAATGATGAGTTGTTTTGAGTGTTCAGTTCAGGTCTGGTTCAAAGGGTGTGTTAATGAATCATGTGCACTGCAACATGACACAACATGTCAAACCGCGAGGCGGCAGATGCAGCAGACGACTGTGTCCTGCACGCTTCTGTGAGGAGCTGTGTGGGGCTCTGGAGAAACCTCAGGACTTCTGTGGAACTCTTTGGTTCATGCTGGTCCATGCGGAGGAACTCAAGCCCAGGTAAGACCAGAGGTGAACTTATCACGGCAGTATCTCGTGTTCCTCGTGCTGGCGTATCTTTCCTCTGAGCGTGCGGTGCTCAGTCTAATCTTCCCCTCAGAGCTGGTTTTGTAGGTCTTTGACCCACACAGTCATGCCGCTATCGTAGTTTGGGGTTCAGCGGATGATCTCCACTCACTGTCCATCTTATCAGCTCCACTGTCCATACAGGACACTCTGTAGGTGTACAGGTCCAGACTGTAGTCCATCTGTTTCTCTGTGTACTGTATTACCCTGTTCTTCAGTGGTCGGGACCCCGACAGGACCACCACAGAGCAGGTAGTATGTGGGTGGTGGATCATTCTCAGCACCGCAGTGACACTGACGTGGTGGTGGTGTGTTAGTGTGTGTGGTGCTGGTGTGAGTGGATCAGACACAGCAGTGCTGCTGGAGTGTTTAGACACTGTGTCCACTCACTGTCCACTCTATTAGACACTCCTACCTTGCTGGTCCACCTTGTAGATGGACAGTCAGAGACGATAGCTCATCTGCTGCTGCACAGAATCATCCACCAACCAAAACTAACTGGTCAATAACGTCCTGTGGGCAGCGTCCTGTGGGCAGCGTCCTGTTGGCAGCGTCCTGTTGGCAGCGTCCTGTGGGCAGCGTCCTGTTGGCAGCGTCCTGTTGGCAGCGTCCTGTTGGCAGCGTCCTGTTGGCAGCGCCCTGGACACAGCGGTTAAGCAGTCCAACAGCACTGCTGTGCTACACGTTTTTGTAGGCAGGTCCATCCTCCTCATGGCTTAGTTTCTGCTCTGATATGCACTGCTAGCTGTGAGACCTTAGGTATAGACAGGTGTGTCTTTTTATAAATGAGGTCCAACCAACTGGATTGACCACATGTGGACTCCAGTCAAGGTTTAGAAACATCTCTCAAATGATCAAATGAAATGGGAGGCTCCCAAAGGGTCTAACTTTGATTTTTCCTTTATAATTAATTTGCTAAAATTTCTAAAATTCTGTCCCACTTGATGGAGAAAGTTCGAAGACCTCAAAATAGAAACATCTGGAAAGGTCTGAAGATCTTCCCAATGCCTAGGAATATTTACATTCACAGCATTTAGCTGACGCCCTTATCCAGAGCGGCTTCCAAGGTTATTCATATTACACTGTGGTGTTAGGAGTCTTGCCCAAGGACTCTCATTGGGATAGTACCCAGTATCCCACATGGGGTGGCAGTTTGCTGGCGGGTAGTGGTGTTATCCACTGAGCTACACCAACCACTAGTGTAGTAAATTCAGGGAGGTGGTGAAACACCTTGCTCACTGTAGCAGTGCAACAGCGTGAGTGTCTCTCTACAGCCAGTGTGTGGTGTGTGTGTTCTGGGCTACTGTAAAAACATGGCGGTGGTAGTCTGTTGGAAGACGAGCTGCTCCTATGGGGCTATATATGTTCTACTGTTTATTCGTTCGTGCCGATTCGTGTCAGCTCGTGTCAGTCTGATTTTACCGCGCTTGATTTTCATGTCTTTGTAAATTGAACCACAATCAAACTGATTTTGTCCTTTTAGAGACCTTGATGCCACCTCGTTCTCTCAGAGTCACCTCACGGGCTACATCCAAATGCTCTCCAGCTCTCTGCTGTTGAGGGTTTAGAGTGCACCAGATGGCCAGCATGTATAACGCCTCGACCAATGACTCTGTGTGCTATTACAACCAAACCACCATGTTCTTCTATAACCTGAGTGGGAGGGACCTTGTCTTTGAAGCGAAGTACTACAAGTCAGTGGGAGTTTTCACTGGTGTGTTGTTCACTAGCATCTCCATCATCTTCCTCAACGGTTTGGTCCTCCTGGCCATCGCCTTAAACCGCCGGTTACATTTCCCTTTCTATTATTTGTTGGGGAACCTGGCTGTGACCGACCTGTGCGTTGGGATCTCTTATCTGGTCATAACATGCCTATCTGGAGTCTGGACTTCAACCATCTCAACGGGCTGGTGGTTCTTCCGACAGGTACTTCACTTCTGTTTGACTTTCACTTTTGGTTAATTACCTTTTTTGACCAATAGTCAAACGGGAAGCATGAAGTCTGCTTAAATGTACAGTTTGCCACAAGACATGTAGTTAGCATGTTTGACTTAGCATTGCTAGCGAGTAATGTAAGCTTATGTAAGAGTTAGCATGGTGCATACCTAAGCCACCACCCATTAGCCTCAGACTGTGTGGAGAGATTTAATGATCACTAATACTGGTAATTATCTAGTTTCAGACACTGTATGACTCACTGTCGTCTATAAACATCGGAACCTTCAGGTTTCAAGATGGCTGCTACTACGATAGCTATCCCTTTATACTGTTGTCCATTAAAGATATTGATTGTAGATAACACTGAGAGATACAATGGCAGGTCTGTTTGAGACTACCAAACAACTCACAGTTAGCAACAGTTAGCTAACCAATTGTTAGCCAAAAACTTTCGTCCTTACAGCTGCAATTCCAAGAAAGTTGGGATGCTGTCTAAAAATGTAAATAAATGTAAACAAAAAAACCCAAAATGAAATAATTAGCAAATTTCATATACCCATATTTTATATGCAGTAGAACACAGAACACAGGTCAGATGCTGAGGGTGAGACATTTTACCATTTCCTGAACTTCAGCTCAAGACATCTGGGGCCGGGTCATGTACCAACAGTCTGTAAAGGTCTGGGAAGTGAGGAGACCAACTGCTGGAACTCTGGGAGAGGAATGTTGTCCCATTCCTGTCTGTGGTAGGACCCCAGACCTGGGTCTTCTTTGGTGAAAGGTCTGGACTGCAGGCAGGCCAGTTCAGCAGCCGAATACCCGAGGCCATGCTTTTGTGATGGATGCTGTATGTGGTCCAGTAGCATCGCCCTACTGAAGTATCCAAGGCCTTCCCTGAAAGAGACCTGGTCGGGATGGGAGCAGATGGGACCTCTGTATACTGTTCAGGACTGATAGGGCCTTTCCAGATGCCCTTCAGAGATGCAGGATTGTGAACTGTGTGCTGATATCAACACTGGATGGTCCCTCTGCTCTTGAGTCGGCAGGACATGGTGTTCCAGATTTTGATTCAGCTGACCACAGAACAGCTTTCCATGTTACTTCAGTCCTTATCAACTGAGCTTCGGCCCGGAGAAGTCGCTTCTTCTCTGCACGGTGAGTTCTGGAAGTGTTTCTGAGCCCATGCTGTGGTTTTCAGTACAGGATCAGGCCCGAAGATCATGGGCATCCAATACTGACCGTCGGCCTTGTCCGTTGTGCACAGGGATTTCTCCAGACTCTCAGGATCTGTTGATGATGTCATGGACCGTAGCTGGTCGGATATCCAAAGTCTTTGAAGTTTTATATTGGGGAATATTTTTCGTCTTTCGCAGATCGGTGAACCTCTGCCATCTTCGCTTCTGAGAGACTCTGTAAAATACCCAGTCATGTGACTTAGTTACAGATCGCTCCTCCAGCTGTTTGTCCGGTCTTTTGTTTCCCCTGTCCCAACTTTTCAGAAATGGGTTCCTGCCATCAAGTTCTAGATGAGCTCAATGTTGCATCTGACATGTGTTCTATGTTCTACTGTGAATAAAATATGGTTCTATGAGATCTGTAGGTTTTTGTTTACCTGCATTTACTCTTTACACAGTGCTAACGTTTTTGGAATAGGGTTGTAGATAACACGTAATGGAAGTTTTTGCTAAGTATTAGCATGGTGCTATCAGTAGGCCTAAATAACTACACACTTCCTCCATCGTGGGTTGTTCAGTGGTCTCAAGTGTCTCTGCCAGTGTAACTCAGTGTTATCTGTAACCATGGACTTGGTTCCATGGTACAATAGCCTAGCCAAGAACATCAGTAGCCATCTTGAAGCCTAGAGGTTACTGAATATCTCCAGACGGTGTGAGGCTAATGTACGGTGGTTTAGCCATCTACCATGCTACCTCTTTTTGGAATTGGGGTTCTAGATTAACCTGGCAGTTCTAGTGTGGACTGGACCAGCTGCCGTGTCTTCACTTACCCCTTACATTCGGAGTGAAACAGGAAAATGGGTGTAAATTCTGTGAATTCTGTCCCAAACTAACCCCTCCCCCAGGGTTTGACAGACACCAGTCTGTTGGCGTCGCTGATGAACCTGATGGCCATCGCGCTGGAGAGACAACAGGCCATTTTCACCATGCAGCTTCACAGCAGAATGTCCAGCCGCCGCATCCTGCTCCTCATCCTGGGCGTCTGGATCATCGCGGTACTGATCGGCCTGTCGCCCTTCATGGGATGGAACTGCATATGCGATGTGAGCTCCTGCTCTCAGACGCTCCCGTTGTTCAGTCGCAGCTACGTCCTGACCATCTCCGTACTGAGCCTGCTCATCATGTTCACGGTGGTCGTCCTCTACGTGTGCATCTTCGTGTACGTGTGGAGGAAGAGCCGGCGAATGAGGGAGCACACTTCGGAAGGCCACGGTAACGACACCGTGGTCAGCCTGATGAAGACGGTCTTACTGATCCTAGGTAGGAGATTACGGAATACCGGAATTCATTAGTGCATGATAACTCAGAACCTTGGTGGATTATTTTGGAACGGTGCCCTAGAAGAACCACTCTCGGGGAGAACCTTTCAGAACTGTTGTGGGCAAACCCCATTCCCCCTCTCCACGTTCCGATTCTCCTGTCGCTGTTCATTTCCACCCTTTACTTTCACTTCTCATTTAGATCATCATGTTTCTCCTTCACCCCTTCTCCTCATTCTAATCCTCCATTTGCTCCTTCTACCTATTAGCTTTACTCTTTCTCCTCCTTGTAATCCTCCTTCTGGTCCTTCTCCCTCTTCCGATGCACCTTTTGCTCCGTGTTGCATTCCGATCCGCCTTTTACTCCTTCTTCTGGTTCTGATCATCTTTTCTCTGTTTTACTCCTTCTCCCCTCTTCCAATCCCTCTTTCACCACTTCTTCCTCCTCCAATCCCTCTTTCACCACTTCTTCCTCCTCCAATCCCTCTTTCACCACGACACCTTCTGACTCCAATCCTCCTTTCACTCACTGATCCTTGTTTCACTCCTTCTCCTTTTTCAGCCCTCTTTCTGCTCCTTCTCCTTCCTCTAATCCTCCTTCTCCCTCCTCTGATCCTCCTTTCACTTTTTTTCTCCTCTCTGATCCTCCTTTCACTCCTTCTCCCTCCTCTGATCCTCCTTTCACTCCTTCTCCCTCCTCTAATCCTCCTTTCACTTTTTCTCCCCTCTCTGATCCTCCTTTTACTCCTTCTCCCTCCTCTGATTCTCCTTTCACTCCTTCTTCCTCTTCTGATTTTCCTCTCACTCTTTCTCCCTCCTCTGATCCTCTTTTCCTTCTTCTCCCTCCCCTGATTCTGCTCTCTCCTTTGCCCTCCTCTGATCCTCCTTTCCCGTCTTCTCTCTTCCTCTGATCCTCCTTTCACTTCTTCTATATCTTCTGATCCTCTTTTCACTCCTTCTCCCTCCTCTGATCCTCCTTTAACTCCTACTTTTCTGGTCCTCTTTTCACCTCCTTCTCCTTGTTCCCTTCTTTCTTTCTCCACACTTTCATGCTCTTTCTGCTCCTTCTCCTTCCTCTAATCCTCCTTCTCTCTCCTCTGATTCTGCTCTTGCCTTTGCCCTCCTCTGATCCTCTTTTTCCTTCTTCTATCTTCCTCTGATCCTCCTTTTCACCTCCTTCTCCTTGTTCTGAACCTCCCCAACATAAAACAGCACTGAGCACATGCATACATGTAAGAAGGTACTTGATTCGATCTGAACGTTCACATTCACAGTCCCCATGAATCAGATTTCATGTGTCCATGCAGCCCTGAAAGAAAAATCAGATCTGTGTCACGTTAATGCACAAGATCAGTGTGATCAATGTGGACACAGCCCCACTGGGACACCTGCCCAGGTAAACTGGCTCTGATAGCCGTGTATTGTAATCGCTGATGGTTTGAAAGAGGTCACTCTGAGTGTCCCCATAATCCAGTTAACTCTCCGTCTGTAAATGATGCTGTGTATTCATTGCTGTCTGTTGTTGCCTCTCCATCAGGGTTTTTTGTTCTGTGCTGGACTCCAGCGCTGGTGTTGCTGTTACTGGACGGCCTGGATCACGTCCCACAGAAACTGCTGGTGGTGGAATCACTCATCTTGACACTGGTGGCGTGTAACTCGTTCCTAAACCCCATCATCTACACGTACCGGGACCAGGAAGTTCGTGGGACATTCAGACGGATTTTCTGCTGCTCGTGTCCACCCCGCCAGTAGAGGGCGCAGCACTAAAGACTTTAAACTGAATTCCCCAAAACTTTTTTCCTCAGTGGCCAAATGGAAAACTTTTGTTTGCCAAATATTTAGACACAAACGTACTTAGTTTTAATTCTCCAGTCACTGTAACAGAACACAGCTTGGTACACAACACACGGTGGTTGTAGTTTAACCACTTTCAAGCTTAACAGTCAACACAGATTTCTACAGGTGCAATTAAACAATGAGCAAAACGATAATACAAAAAAGTATATATATATATTTTTGGTGAAATGGACACTCGCCCATGGCCCACAGATGCTAAGGCACGATTAGTCCACATTGGTTTCCTTCTCAGTAATTTCCCATGTGAATACACTCTGTTTGTAATGTCTATGTCAGATAGAAATAAAAGTCGAGTCCAGTCAAGCTGTGCAAGGCTGTTAATTCAGTGCATGTCAAGCTCAGAATGTCTGTAGGACCGCCTCTAAATGTTTTAGAGTACAAAGATGCTGTGAGCCATAACAGCTGTTTTACCTTGTGTCCTTTTTCCCTCAAAACTGGACCCCCTTTTTAAAAAACTTGGCATCCCATTCAACTCTGGGCATACATCGTCAGGCATAGTCCTCAGTGTCAGATTTTAGAACGACTAATTAATGATCAAATAATGATCAACCACTGTTATTTCTTCATGCCAGCTCTATTCCGAGCACACAGCTCTCTGAATTTGAATGATCTTATTACTGCTCTTGACAGAAAGATGAAAAGTGCTGCTCTCTTTGTTGACTCATCAAAAGCTTTTGGTACCGTTAAACACTCACTGTTTCAGAACTACCTTTCAGGCCGGCTTGTTGCTCTGGGAAGCTGTGGTTCTGGTTTCCTTTCAATAAGTCAAGGGGTTCCTCAGGGTTCAGTTCTAGTCCCAGTTCTGTTTTCAGTTTATATCAGTGATATGTTGGAATGTGGGTACGCTGATGACACTATTTCTTACTGTACTTTAAAATCATGTGAAGAGCCACCACATTGCTCATCGCATTGCTAACTCAGCAAAGGCAGCTGTTGAAAATGTGTAATGCCCCTTTTAAAACCGTAAATTAGTCTAGAAACTGTAGTACTTTAAGTAATAGTATTTTAAGTGCTTTTAAATACTTTTTTTTTTTAAGGGATATACTATCGAAAGAGTAGCTAAGTGGGTAAGTACTTAAGGTAAGTGGCTAAGTACCTTGGCTAACTCTGGCTAACTTACTAATACACTCAGGCAGAAACTTGGCTTCCTTCACAGTAACAGAACAGTAACAGAAGCCTAGGGCTTTTAAAAAAGTTGATTATTAATAAATTTAGCTCTGATTGTAAATGTTTCAGATAAATATTGTTTTCATTTCTTTTCTTTTTTATTATTACATGTCTAGCATGATGTCAAGCATGCAACAACCAAAGAACCTTGTTTTGTGTGCTATAGAACCGAGGGTCTCTAGACCAAACGAGAGAAGTGAAGATGTAGTTCACTAGGCTGGCACAGGAGCAGTTGCTGATAAAATAATTTTCTTTTTATTATTTATTTTTTACATGCATCCGTTCTACACTCATCATCCAAAACATAGCTGCACCCAGTACGAGGGTGTGGGATTGCAGCGCTATTGGGAAGGAAGATCAATAAATGGGAAAATGTTGATGACCGAGTGATTGTTTGGAGGGCTAGATGATGCACATGTGAAAGCCATGTCACCAGCAGAGCCACGTCGATCTTGACCGCTATGCCGTTACCACAGCGAATCTGATCTGATCAATTACAGTGGAGATTACCCCATTACACAGTCAAGCTGGAATTATATCGAGCCTTTATCAGAAAATTAATGATGCCCAATCACACATACATGTAATAGTTTATGATTTGCTTGATTACTGTATATGTGGGGTTGCAAGTTTATAGTAGGGTGCACTCTTTATTGGTTCTTCAAGGGTTCTTTAGTAAACACAGCGGTTCTATGCAGACTCCTGAACACTCAAAGAATTCACATGCAGAAACGTGCATGTTTAAATGTTTTTTATATGATGAAATAGTTCTTCAGATTGATGGGGAATGTGTTGTGGCATATGTTCGGATGTTAATGTTAAGATGATGTTAAGCATGCAACAACCAAAGAACCCTGTTTGGCGCGCTATAGAACCATATATCACACATTTACCACCAAACTGATTTGGTGAGGATGTAAAAACAGGAGAGCAGTGTCTGTAGGCCAAAAGAGAGAGGTGAAATGGAAATGAGTGGACTTTATTGGGCTGGTACAAGAGCGGTTGCTGGTGAAAGACTACACCTGCTAGCAGGTAACTCTCAAGAATGCAAATTGCTAACTAGATAAAGTAGGACACCCTACAGTGAGTAACATCATTTGGTTTAGCTCACTAACAAGAACCAGCTCGCTCGATTTAATATAACTTTATCATCATAAACATAATAATAATAATAAACTTATCAATAGCTTTTTAAACAGCTATTTACACTATTTCAGATACACATTTCAAAAGCATAATAAAAAAAACTAATTAAGAAATTAACCATTAAATGGGAAATGCAAGTGAACCCAGAAAAGCAGATAAGTAAATAAGCCAAACAAAAAAGTCCAAATAAAAGAAAGAAAGAAAAAATATATAATATATTTTTTAAATAATTATTGACAAAAGCAAGTTGTGTTTCTTTGTCTCTTAAATCAGTGAGTGAATAAATTAAAGAAATAAATGGTCCATGCTTGTGCAAAACATTTATTCAGAATTTGTCCGTTAAGCAACTGCTTATAGAATGCTGTTCTACACATGCTTTTTTTAAATCAATAAACACTATTTGACCATATAAACCTTTACAGATCAGTTTCACAGATGCCGGTCTCTCAGTTTCAAAGATTATTGTAAAAAGCAACATAAATGGCAGGAAATCAAAACAAAAAATGCTTGTTTAATAAATGTTCAAAAATACACACCTCACATTCTTTTTAGTTTAGTTCTGCTGATCTATTGTGTTTGAAATATCTGCATCACTATCTTATATCACATTCACTCCAAGATAGATATTAGACATGGGTGTAGGTGTAAAGGTACTAGAGCAAAGGTCACACTTTGGTGATCTATAAAACATCAATACCACATATACATATCTGGTGTACTGTTCATGTTACGGTTAGTACTTATTCATGATAGGGATATTGGCCCAGTACACAATGCATTATTATGCATTCAGTCATTTAGCATCTATTAGTGGAAGACACCTTACAGAAAAACAAATCTCTCTTACTAATGGATAATTGAATTCACAGCCAAGGGATTGGACGGAAACTGCTTTACCCATTTCGTTTAATTTTACATACGGATAAAGAGGTTTTGTAAATCTGTGGTATAGTGTGTACAAATGTGTCAGTTCTGGAGTCAGATTGTAGAAGGACAGGGTGCCCGCTGGCCAGTCAAGATACATTCCCACTTTCTGGGGCATGGTTGTGTAGGCGATGAAGGAATTATAAAAACCCATAATATTTAGTGGTTCTTTACAACTTTGCCTTACAGGCATTTCACAGTAGCTTTGGTCAAAACTGAAACACTGATGATTTGGGCTTTTGTACTTCATTCCAAAATCAGTTCCTGTCCAGCCCTCGACTTGCCAGTAGAATTTCTCCTGTTCACCACAATAGCCACAATCCATGATATGTCTTTCCCACTCCTTAACATCCTCCTGACACTTTAGTTCCCACTTTTCAAAGTAAGAGCCATCTGTCGGAAGAATAAAACAAAACATATAAAGAGTGTAGGAACTCTAATCAGTTTATGTGGGTGTTTAAATTTATCTATGGGTAGGGAAATATAGTTTGGCTTATCATAAACAGTGTCTTTCCTGAATAACAGTGAATTTTGATTCTGATCCTTTGATTCTTTCATCTTTAATACCTGCTGACATGCCTTCTTATGGATCTAAAACCGTTTTCTTAGCCACACTTCCAGCTGCAAATTCTAACAAATCAATAAAAGCATACTGATGCACCAGGTCGGGGTGTCCTATCATATCCACAATGGGCCGGTGTAGCATGTATTTATTCCAATCAACCAAAGGCTCGTAAGCACGAGAAAGAGCCTTCAAACAGCTTCTTGGTTGGAATGCAAACCAACCTGCAGCATTGCTGTCCATTTCTAGATTAGACTAAACACCCCTGAACTAGATGTACTAAGCAAACTGAAGATGGCTGATGTTTTTTTCAGCTGTCATCCAAATTCTGTTCAATTGGTGTCATTTATAGAAGTGTTTATCTGCTTCTAACATCTGGTCCAACAAATCAGCTCTTTACTGAGTTAAAATGAATAAAGCAAAAAAGTAAAAACTCATAAGTGAATTAAAGTGAATGTTTTTGTAAAGCAGGAAAAGCTCAAAAGCGTGCAGGGCAGTGGCCTGGGTTGAGACACAAAGATTTCTGTGATGGCTCTGAAGATTGTACACCTAGTACCAAAGAAAACTGAAGCATGTTGTCCCTCAAGGCTGAATTCTAGGGCCATTCTTAAGGCCTTTACATGCCAAACCAATTTTACAATCACATATCTAGCACACTAAATGTGACTTTTTAGAGGACGAAAATGCAACACTGCTTTTCCTTCTCTGGTCTGATTTTGGTAACATACACTCATGTGTCTCTCTGCTGTTGGTTTGGAGACAAGTAAGATGATAAAGCAGTTATGAGCTATTTACTGGAACTTTTCAACCAAGGTCTGAAGGATTTGTCGGGCCTCTACTTCCTCCTAGATGCTGTTAGGATCTCAAAGCAGCTCAAACGGGGCATGGAAACTTCGGCTTCATGTGTAAAATCTCTTATATTATTCCAGCTGCTGAGTTTGGGGTCAAAAACCTTTTTCGTTTATTTTTCCAAACCAGAAATTTTGAGTAACGAATATTTTTCAGCTGTTAACTTTCATTGCTATGCTTATATCTTACAAATTACACAAATCACAGCGATTAACTTGGTGTAAAAGACGAATTGGGTAAAAAGTAGATTTCCATAAGTTCTCCTCTGTTATCAACTCCAGGTTGGCGGTGTTACCTAGATACTCTGGTATGTGTCTTAACATGTTCCACTATACCCAGAATGCCATAGCTGGAGTTCTCATAGGATTATCCACCAGACCCAATCTCCTGGCACTGTTGGCTGCCAGTTCAGTACAAAGGTCTGGTGGCACTTTGATCACATTAACATATGCTTGGTGTGCAACACCGTATTTTTGCAAATGGTCATAACTAGGTGAACTAACCAGGAAATATAACACTAAGAGTCACTGGATGTACAAAACAATGCTCTGGCTGTTCTAGGAGCCGCAATACATGGACAATCAGTGTAAGGAAATGCTGCAAGATTTAATTGTTTACTTACATTTTCTGAAACCTGGCTGCATTCTGTGCTCCCCACCGTTTACTAGACTGCCAGAAAAATAAGAGAAAGAATTAATTTGAAACATTTGTTCAGAATAACCTTTCACTCTTAATTACAGCCTACAACATACTTAAGTGTCTCCAGTTTGAAGTTGGGGTTCTCAACACTGGCAAAGAGCATCTTCTCTCCTGATTCTCCAGGATGATTGTAGCTCAGGTCCAGCTCTCTCAGATGGAATGGATTTGATTTCAGAGCTGAAGCGAGAAAGGAACAGCCTTCCTCTGTGATCATGCAACCAGACATCCTATTAAAAGGACAAAGTCTGATCAGGTGTGCATATAATAATATAATGTTATATATATACAGGAACATGGCATTTCTGAATGTATCAAGATGAGTATGACCTTAGACTCTCTAATTTACAATATGGGCTCTTCAGTCCAGCAGAGAGCAACTTCACTCCTGAATCCTCCAAGTCATTGTTGCTGAGATCCAGCTCTCTAAGTGCTGAAGGATCTGAGCAGAGAACTGATGCCAGTGCTTTACAGCTATCCCCAGTTAGGTTGCAGAGGCCCAACCTGGAAACAGGCCCTTCAAACGTTACACAACTATTGAAGCAGACACACATCACAAGTTAGCAGTGAAAAGTCAACAGTGAAAGTATATTTTCTTAATGATAGTAAAACATTGTGAAATGTTGATCTTTAATTTCTCAGATATATTGCCATTCACTGTGAATTAACAGGTTCCTTATCCAGTTTTTCCAATATACAGTTTTTTTGTTACTGTTATAAGTAAAATACCTGCCATTAAAATGTGCTGGCCAGCAGTTGTGCCAATAGTCAATACTGATTAAGGGCAGGGTTGCACTGTAAAAGGTTACCTCAGACTGGACTTTGACAGTGAAAATTCCAGGACAAACATAAACTCTGAAAGGGCTTCACCTTAACATTGTTTGTAGTATTTAGCACTGACTATTGAAATTGTGTTCTGTGATTCAGGAAAGACTCAAAAGCTTTACCAGTTCAGCAGATTTCTGCACTAAGAAGTACGGCAATGCGTTATGGGCTTCCTGACCAAAAAACAGAATGTTTAAAAAGCAAGTACATACCACAGTATTTGGAGTTGGTTTGGACGAGTCATTCCTCCACTAAGAAGTTTAATTCCAGAATCTCCAATTCTACAACCATTCAAATGCAGCTCTTTCAGATGTGAGCGGTGGAGAACCTTAGCCAATGTTGTACATGACTTTCCAGTGATTTTATTGCAATAGCTTAACCTAAAGAAATAAAATAAATGTATTACCAGTGCCCCACAATTTTACCACAATAGAGGAGAGATAGTATATGTATATAATATAAATATGTATGATAATATAAGATGGTATATTAAAAGTGTACACAAGTACTCAAATAAGGTAATCTGTACAAAACAATCCTATAACATTTTAAGATAACACTTGAATGACTTTGTATAACATTTTATTTTGTTACTCAGAAAAAAACATTATTTACACAATTATGATCATAGAGTCAATTACAGAGTGAACAAACAACCATGAGTTAAGCGGTCTTTGCAACCATCCTTTAAACTTAACATTCAAACTAAGACTCACTTCAGCTTCTCCAGGTCACATTTTGAACGTTCAAGTTTCTGATAGATGTTCTGGACTCCAGTGTCTGTCATGTGGTTGGAGCTGAGATCCAGCTTTTTTAAGCCCATGTTTGTTGATTGTAGAGCTGAGGCCAGAACTTCACAGCTGTCATCATCAAGACTGCAGTCTTTCAGCCTTAAAGAGAAATCAGGTATCACACTGAGGCACTGAAAACATGCTTGTATGAAATTTACTGGAATGATGAGTGCATCTCTTTGAAGGAGACATAATTTAAGTGTCTCCTTTGGGAACAGCTTTTGTTGGAAGATCACAGATGGAAAAGGTTGGGTAGGTGTACGACAGTAAAAATATGTTGTTGTTTTTTTCCGATTTTTATGACACTGAACAAAACGATAACTTGTACATTATGGCCATAATGACCTTTTTGAATGGAAAGTAAATAAATGGGTGGTCTAGTGAGAACTGAGGTGCAAAATGTTACTAATATATAACACACATTATTACATATTGTGTGTTAAACAGTTTTATATTTTGTCAAAAATAATCCTTAAAAGTCATCTGCTTGCTGTTTGAATGTTTTAATTTTACACTAATTACTTGTTTTACTGAACTCATTGGCTACTGTATCTATACATACTTCCTGTGGATATACACACTTCCTCAATATAAAAAGCATTTAGCTTTTAAAAAGCATTTAGCTTTTAAATAATTACAAGATTTTAGTAAAGGTACCAGCTAAAGTTTACAATAACTATGCAAAGACTTTTGTGGGATCTTGGCCTCCATCTTACCTAAATAATGATTTGACTGTTCGACATGGCAGAGCATCTCTGAATCATTAAGTCTATAAGAATGAACTTTCAAAATTTTATACTTACGTAAAAGAGTGTGGCTGAGCATGAGGGCCCAGCAGGACAGCACGTATGACTTCTACCCAGGATACTAACTCTGGCTAAACAAAGACAGAAAGACATATGTTTTACAACCAACATTTACATGATTTCTAATTCATTACACTGACAGCTACACTAAAACCCTAAATGATTTTCTGGGTTATATTAGGAAAATGAACCTACAATTACTTGACTGAATCACAAAACCACCTTTTATATACATCTAATAAAATTTTTGGTTCAAAGTTTACATACACTCATCTTGGACATGAATTTTATGACAGTTTTGGGCAGTATTGAACAGTATCTAGGGCTGGTTGAGTGGACAAGCTTAATTATGTTGTGGGTTTTCAGAAATTGAAATTCTACATAAAGCGTCAAAGATGCACATAGAATAAACCTATTTGGTTACTGTCTGTTAGCAAGCTGCACTTTAGCTAGATGCTTTTGGTAGCCATTAACAATTTCACGGCATTATTGTGCTTTGCTGTTTCCTTGTGTAATTTATGATGATATTTGAATTGTGCGTAGAAGCTGCTGAAAGAGACTTTCCTGACATATGTTTGTCGAAATCTATGATCATATTTAACATTAACCAAACTTAAAACTTTTGTTTTTGGAATTTTCAGCACAGCTAAATTAGTCATTTAAATGGATGTATGTATATTTTAGACATTGTTTCTATGCATTAAACCCTGTGTTGATTAAAAAACTTGTTTTTTTTCTTTTAAATAAAAGTTACAATATATCACCTGGTCAACAGGAACTAACACATTGGTGCTTCTAACCACCACTATTAATGTTTATCTGAACTTACATTCAGAGATGGGTTGTTTTTGGAAATGTCCCTGTCAATGTGAGTAAAATGAAGCTCTTTAAGTCTGAACATTGGCTCCTTTAGAGCTTCAGCAAGTAGTTTATAATCCACAAGACAACCATGACTGAATTCCAACTTTTCCAGGTGTGAATTTGATGAGAGTAGGGCAGAAATCACAGTCTTGGCTTGCTGGGGTCGAACTCTGATAAATAAAAACAGTTCATATGTAGTATTAATACATAATTAATAAAGTAGGCCCTTGAAGATTGATTATTAGCATATTGATCAGCATGCTGTGCTACTCACCGAGCCTTTCTGCAGTTCTTCAGGACTGATACAAGCCTGCACTGACCTTTATACAGTGGGCACAATCTCAAAACATCCAGATCATCCAACACAGTCCCCGACACCTGGACCAGGTGGGCCAGCACTGAGCACTGTGCAATGGTGAGTTGTCTTTCAGTAGTGCCGCATGATAAAATGAACATTCGCATTTCCTCCTCGAAGGAATAATCCTTCAGTTCACCCAGGCAACAGAGCAGACTTATGCACTTATCATGGTTGAACAGGTTCTTCTTAGTCTCAGTCTTAAGTATATACTTGATATACCTAATGACCTTCTGGATGCTGTCCAGGTCCTGTTTGATTTCACCTATGAGCTGACCCATCTCACCAGCGTTGAGTGTCAAGCCAAGAAGAAAGGAGAGGAAATGCTTCAGCAGCATATCTGAGCTGATGTTTGCGTCCAGTTGTAGTTCAACATTGACCAAGCTATTGTCCACTGCATCCCTAAGCAGCTCCCAGAGAGTTCCCTGGTCCTCTTTTCTTGTCCATGTTTCTTGGCTTTCATTTTGAGAACTGTCAATATCTGATGCTTCTTCATCTTTAGGAAACCAGACTACTGCTCGACAGGTTTTTAGCACTGCTATTCCATAGCTGTGTGAACGCAGAACATGAAGTGCAGCAAGATAGGCCTGAACGCTTGAGTGCAGAAACCTGTAACTCTTTAAAGTTGAGGAACTTGGGCTGACCTCTAAGAAAACGTGTGAAAGCAGTTCTGACTGCTTGGGTTGTTCTTCAGGTTCAATGCCATACTCTCGAAGGTCATTGTCTGTCAGCACACAGTCGTCCCTTGGAAATTTGAAAGCCATCTCTCCCAGGGCACAAAGAAGCTCCACATCGTCATCTGACAACCTGCCTGTCATCTGGCGTCTTTGTATCAGATACCACGTAAGTATTTCGGTCAGAATTTTCGGGAGCTCAGCACTTTTAAAATCATTGTACCAACTCTCGAGAGCCGTGGCTGTAATCCAACAGAAGACCGGTTCATCGCACATGGTGTTGAGGGTCCATGTGGTTTCGATGTGGGAGATGATTCTCTTGGCTTGATCCCCATCATGGATTTTCTTCCTAAAGTACTCCATCTTCTGTGCATCACTGAATCCCTGGAGCTCCGTCACACGGTGAGCGCATTTGGAGAGGTGTTTGGCCTCTGCTGGTCGAGACGTTATCCAGATAAACGCTGAGGGAGCCAGCTCACGGGTTATGAGGTTAGATATCAGCGTATCCACCGATGTAACTGTCTTCTCCTCAGGGTTGGAATTCTCCTCACTCTCGGAATTCTCAATGCCCTCGGAGTTCAGATCTAGGTCAAGTTTGCTTTCATTTAGGCCATCCAAGATGAAGACGACTGTGCACTGCTCATACATCTTTGGATGCAGGTCTTTCAGCTCAGGATAGAAGTGACACAAAAGTGTGTGAAGACTGTGCTCCTCATCCTTAAGGAAGTTCAACTCCGAGAACGGAAGCACAAACATGAAATCCACATCCTGGTTGGCTGTTCCCATGGCCCAGTCCAGAACAAACTTTTGAACGCAGACTGTTTTTCCGATGCCGGTGATTCCCTTTGAAAGTACAACTGAGGGTTTGTTTTGACCCGGCAATGCGGTGAAGAGATTGTTGCAGCTGATGGCCTTGTCTTCATCACTTCTCCAGTTCTCATTTTCTGTATCTGTGTTACTCTCTTCTTCTGAGATGTAGAGCTGAGGATGAATCCACTCCCGGAGAGTCATGTTGCTTCTTCTTGCAATCCCTTCCAAGATAGTTTCAAACTTCTTTTTCATATTTTCCTTGAATTTGTCCTTCACCTTTTGCAAGTCCTCATCTGGCACAGATAAAAAGAATTGAATAAATTAAAAAAGTAGTTATTAGTACAATAATTAAAACGTATTAGCTCATAATAACTAAAAACTAGAAACAAGTTCCTGTTCGGTTCATATATATGTAACTGGACAGTATTGTCAAGTGTTGGATTCAATAAGTACATTTTTATACTTGTCCTTATAAACAGTTGAACAGTAACGTCCCCACAATGTTGTAGTTACACTTTCAGTGTTTTATCTGTAGATGTTAATTCCACACTGTATGTGTTCTTTCACTGATTTTCTGATTGTGTCTTAATGTATGAATACTCCACTGTTTGAACAAGCACAACAAAGCACAGTGTGCCCTCTTGTGGCCATTACATACAGTTCACAAATGCTCATCTGCACTAGCTTAACAGTCAATTTCCATGATCAGTTGTACCATAACTACCATACCTACTTCAGATACAGACTGAATAGCAAACAGTGTAAGCTCTACAGGATATGAATATACAAAAACACCTATAGTCGCTTAATACACTATATTTCATTATTCCAGTGGTGGACAAAGTACACAAACCCTGTACCTGAGATCTCCCAAGATAAACTCCTCCTCCAGTGTCAGTAGAAATTAGCTAGAACTAAGTTCTTTAGTTCTAAGAGGTTTTAGCAAACAAGCAAATATAAGCTTGTTTTGTTTGGGCACATGAGCTGAAAGGAAGGACAGATTTCCCATAATGCAGTGGAGTAAACAGTCAGATATTAGACTCTGAAATGTGGTTAAAGATTGGAAAGAATGTACTTTCCAGAATGGAAGTACTTGGAGGTACAAATGGAAGTACAGATACACTGTAAATCTACTTAAGTACTAGTTGCATTAATTCCTTACTGTTACTGTGTTATTTACTCACCAGAGCTCAAACTTGTGGTGGAACTTGTGGGAACACCTAGGAGAAGAACAGAAACACTAGTATTCATATTCAAACCAGACTGGAGGATCATTTAATCACAAAGTAATGGAAAGCTAATGAGATCAGGAGACATACCAGGGTGATAATGGTAAATGTGCTGGTTGACTGATCCCTCAATATGACTGTTGATGAACTGGGGTGCAATAACAGATGAACTGTTAGAAGCTGTAATGGTGGACATGTGAAAGTCGTCTGCTGGCCGTTCTGGTGAATCCGCCATGTTGATTTAAAGGCCTGAGCTATTTACTGTTGGGGCTTAATTCTGGCACCTGAAATAAACAAACATAGGACAGGTTTTCAGATCAACGGTGAAATGCAACTACAGGTATTCAGTTTTTACAATACAGACCTAATATAATAAATATATAATATATAGTCTGTAGTATAATAATCTCTATATCTGACATTAGAGTCTGTAATAGTCTTTACCATACTGTTACTTCTCACAATAACGATATTTTTCCATATAATATCGTATATATATATATCGTATATGTTTCCGTGTATTACAGCCTTTACTGAAGAGTTAAATTAATTTTAATTCACATTCATTTCTGAATCATTTAAAGTTTTAGATAGCATAGATGGCATAGAAATCATAGTCTACATGTGACAAGTGTTTTACATACACTTGGGCAGACAGCATCTACATTTACCACAAAACATAACAACATGAACAAAACATTAAATTGGTAAAGGTGTTACAGTAAAACATCCACAAAATATGGAATAGATTTAATTTCCTGTGAATCTCAAGATGGATCTCAGGATTCCCACACACTTGTCTATTAGCTCTTTGTTTTAAATATGCTTTAATTCAACATGCATACAATCTAGATTGAACAGAGAATACACAAGTAATAATTTAGTAGTAATTTGGTAAAAACAAAATAATAAAATTAGTATATTGACCCAAAATACACTTCCATAAATAAATTAAATATAAGTATTATTTAGCATGTTATTAGAATATTCTTAAAATTCTATTATGACTAATTATTATGACTAATAACATATAGGATGTGTTTAAAATCATAACATCAGGGTGCTCTTGAATTAGAGCTGTAAGCTCATTGATCTGTGTTTTCTAATGTGCAGCATCTGCCAGTAGAGGGTGCTCCACTACGTCAGCAGCTGGAAGACCTGCATGAAGATGACTGGCTGCTCCAGCTTCGCGCCTTTTTCCCGGATCTCCCATCTTTTGTTTTGTCTTTGTGGTGTATAGACTGAAGTTTACATCTCACAGTAGGTGTTTGTTTCTACATTGTTTAACTGCTTACCTCACTTCTGGAGAACAGCTCGAGTCCATAATGCATTTCAAAACATAAAACCAATATCTATATGTGTAATCTCTTATACAATCTACACAATAGATGATATCTGACACGGGATATACAGACCTGACTTGATACATAAAGAGTTTTTATTAATTATAACTGAACTATAAGACTGTTATAACACTGGAGGTCACAATATAACTTTTGCCTCCACAACAGACTGAACAGACCTTTAGACACATTGTGTAATCAACAAACAGATCTCTTCGATGACTGTTAAAACTTTCACTATGGACTGTTTGAAGGCTCCTTATAGAGTTTATGTTACACAAATAAGTCAGTGAACAACAGAAACTTATTAAAATCACCATTATTATTATTATTATTATTATTATTTAATGCACCACTCTCTTTTAGTCTGTTCTGGTAGACAGTAGAACTCGTTTCCCAGCATAAACATACCTTTCCTTGTTTTGATTCAGGGAGCATTCCTCTCTTCTTCCTTCCTTCTTCCTCTTCAGGTTTACTTTTACTTCTTCTAAGGCTTTACTGCTGTTTGAATGTCAGTTGGCATACTACTGCCACCTAGCAAGTGGAGCTCCGCCACCTAAGGCATTGACTTCTAACACCTGTAGAGTGGAGTGATTAATCCAGGAGGAGCTAGGATGTCCAGGATGTAAATCTCAAAGATTATCTGTCAAAGTGAGCGATAGAGTGATCAGTGGCAGAGGCTGGTGGCTCCATTGTGGTACCTCTGGTCAAGGCTCTGCAGGCTGACAAGCAGAAGACCATCAGCAGGTCAGGCAAGAGGGTCAGATGATCAACCAGCAGAGATGAAACTCTGGTGACACGGCTATGATGAATTAGGCAAACGGTACAGTCCATCAAGGAGAGTGTTCAAAACTGTCTATCAGGATGACCAGGGGTGGGAGTGGTCAACAACGCAAAGAGCAGGTGAGAGGTTAGTTCAAGGCAGACAGTGTGCTAGTGAAGAAGAGCACTGAGCTGTCTTCGACCTTGTCTGAATTGAATTACCGGTTCAGTTCTGCTGCAACTTACTACTAGAACCAGGTTTTAGTTTAGGATAAATGATGCTGAACCCTGAACTAACTTGAGGTCTCTTTATGTGTGCCAAGGTGCCTACACCACTACTATATTAGCGGTGATCTCGTTATGTCTCATTAGCATGTCACCGTTCTAATCAGTGGTAGTTAACGCTGAGTAAAAAGCATTTCTTAATCCAGATTAGTTTAACATCATCATTAGTTTAACCCCACCCCGCTGTTCTTTGAGGGTTGATTGTGTTTATGTACATGAAGATTAAAAGTTCACACATTTATGGATTTCCTGAAGCGAGGACGAGCCTGATTGGTGTACCTGCCTGTAGAATCCTTTGAAGGTGAAGTGTATCTCAAAGAAGGGTTCAAACCCAGTTCGTCGTAGAGGCAAATAAATTTGGGTATCATCTGCATACATATGAAAGGAGATACCATATTTCCTCAGAATAGACCCCAAGGGAAGCATGACAATGAAAATAAAACTGGACCCAGAATGGAACCCTGGGGAACCCCACATGTGACAGGTGCTGAAGAGGATACAAGATCACCAAGGCTGACAGAGAAGCATGTCTCGTTAGCTCATCCATGTTCTAATCAGTATTAGTTATCGCTGAGTAAACAGCATTCCTTAATCCGGATTAGTTTAACATCTACATTAGTTTAACCCCACCCCGCTGTTCTTTGAGGGTTGATTGTGTTTATGTACATGAAGATTAGAAGTGATTCACACATTTATGGATTTGCTGAAGCGAGGACGAGCCTGATTGGTGTACCTACCTGACTGTATAAGGTCGTCCTGTGTGTACTGGTAGCATCCTTTAAAGGTGAATTAGGTCTCAAAGAAGAGTTAAAATGCAGTTAAAGCAGCTGGATGAGTTGGAAAGAAGTTGCATCATAGAGCTCTAGGAATCCATATATTGTGCGTCATACTGGTCATGTAAATGCTACCATAGGACGCTGTTGGCGGCCGAGGATAGAAGAAACCACGCACCAACAACATGAAGAATCTGGGAGACCTACACGAACCAGAGAGATAGAGAGAACTAACTATCTGTCTGGTTATGGACATCCAGCAAGCAGTGATGTCCTCCATGAGTCATCCTGTTAGTGCAGCACCATCGGCAGACGGCTGCACCACGCAGGACTACATGCACACAGACCGTTACCACGACTGTCCTTAACACCACATCACCGTCACCAAAGACTGCAGTGGTGTCGTACCAGACTGTCATGGAGTGACTCAGAATGGCAGCGGGTCATCTTCAGTGACCAGTCCCGCTTTAGTCTTGATGGAGATGACCAACGAATCCGTGTGTGGAGGCACCGTGGTCAGCACGAAGATGGGACGGTCTGTAGTCACACCATATCATATCAGTCTAAATTTATCAGCATTTATTGATTCCGGTCACCTTTATCTTCCTTCCCCACACACCTGCAATCCCAATTACTATACACTTTTCTTTTTACCCCCATGAGCTTAATTTGAAACTCATTATCTGCAGGTAAGATAGCAGCTAGTTTTCCTGGGATCCACCACAACAAAGACACATAACACATGTAGTTTAAAACAAACATATTAAAACAAGTGAAAATCTAATAAAAAAAAATTTACATTACAACCCATTACAGTGATTCTGACTGATTGTGCTTGAAAGTGCTACTCCTTAAGTCCTCTGTTTCAGTTGACTCCTCCTCTATTTTACAATCTGCGTCTTGTAAATCATGGGGGAATTCTGGGAAAGGTATGCTGTTGCAGGCACATGAGGCACATTGTTCAAGGCAGCTCTGCATAAGAGCCTCAGCTAAATGCCGTCAATGTAAAATATTTAGTTCTAAACTAAAGGGTCACATTTGACCATGAACAGTATCGCTGCACCTAATAGTGTACAGAGTTTATATCGACACTGTTGAGGAAGTCAAGTTTGATGAAGCATGTTACAAAATGATGAACCTGAAAAGGGCCCCTTTTGAGAAGTGAAATGATAGAAGGGATAAGCGTGGCTCAAAGCCCTGAGCTGGAGAACAGACCACAGATTCTGTAGATTCATGGCGCTCTTTTTCAACGATAAAAGACAGTATTTTATCCCTCTCTTGCCCAAACTGTGGGTACATGAGATTAGTAAACTTGGTGTGAAAAGTGTAGAGATGACTTGCACCCCGAGGGTAGATACTGTAGAAAGACAGATTTCCTGCTGCCCAGTCCAGAAGTACACCAATTCTCTCTGGCTTGGCCACAGTGACTTCAGAAGAAGATTTGATAGGGCACTGGTCTGCGTGGGTAGCAAAATACGGGCACTTGCACTGGTACTTTTGACAGTTTTGTACCAAAGACTTGGCCATAAACAATCCTTTGTCAGTTACTCCAATGCTGACCATTCCAGTCAACTCCAGTTCCCAGTAAAAACGGCCCCCGTTCAGCTGCTCCCTGGAGCGCACTTTTGCCCATTTGCCTGGCTCTTCTTCCTTCTCATCTGTCACTTGAAACCTAGTGACCACTTTTCTATCTGGAGAGCATATCAGGTCTTCATTCTTCTCATCATCACGGTCATTGTAAGTAACCTTTGGCACCGGAAAAGTAAAGACCTCATTTCTGTCTGAAGAACACGTCAGATTTCCTTGTTCGTTGCCCAAGTTGAGGTCATGGTAGTCTGGGGGAAACACATACATCTATTAGATTGCCTAAAAGTCTGTAAATCAACTGCCATTAAAAAAGTTAAACAAACACTCACATTTCTGAAGACCAGCTGTAATTCGTGAAGGTCCTGCATGATCCAATCTACACAACAAAGCGAAAATCAAGTCACTGTGTTGACCTGTACCATAAGTGAGTTTCCTTTTCTACCTGCTCCAAGCATTCAACAGTGAGTTCATCTATATGATTCAGAAACTCACTATATAAGTTAAAAAGGGACAATCAGAATGAAACTTTAAAGCTGAACATGCCATATAAAATCACTGATCACATGTATTTATTACTATATACATGGTTAAACTATACTAGACTCTGTTGTGATGTGAAGATCAACAAGATTATTATTGGCCGACTCTTAGTTAGACACTATTATTTGACTCTTAGGCCACTACCTCCTGTAACTCAGTTTCATGGGGGAGGGTTACACTTGAAAACAAGGGTTAGGGGTAAAAATAAGAAATGAGACTGGGCTTTAATATTGGAATTGAGAAACATTTGCCAATTGTGTTTGCACACAGAGGAATTTGTCTTCTGGATTCATCCCCATCCATTAATTGCCACATCCACATACACACACTACTGAAAACACACACTAGGGGACAGTGAGCACTCTTGCCTGAAGCAGTCTTGCCTGAAGCAGTGGGCAGCCCTATCACATGTGCGTAGGGTCAGGAATCTGGGGAGCAGTTGGGGCTTATTAGTGCCTTGTGCTCAACAGGAATTGTAGCATACATTTAACCCACCTTGTCACACAAAGTTTGTGATAAATAAAGCTGTTTTGTTTATAATTTATTGATTGATTGATTGTAGTGTAATTTATTGATTTATTTGAGAAACTATTTTGTGTACTTTAATGTCTCCAGTTGGCAGTGTGGATCATTCAGTATAGCAGACAGCAACATCTCTCCTGATTCTCCTGGGTAATTGTAACTCAGATCCAGTTCTTTAAGGTGGGAGGGGTGGGATTTCAGAGCTGAAGCCAGAGAACAACAGCCTTCCTCTGTGATCATGCAACCAGATAATCTGCATCAAATAAAAGAAACATGAAAAAAGAAATACGTTTAGACAAAATTGGCTTTCTAGGGATTACAGTTACAGCCATTATCTGTAGGGAAAACTGGGAATGGTGGCAAATCTCCCCAGAAAGATTCTTTCAACAGCACATGGAAAACACACCCAGGAGGACACAAAATAGACACAAAAAATGGGGATACTTTACTCTGTCAGTTTCTGACAAGTTATTAGTTTTGCATTCAACCAGAAAATCAAGCATAAATTGGTACAGCAGCAAAAAAAAAAAACAAAGCAACGAAAATGAAACACAAGAGCATGCCCTTCTCTGAATAGCCACAAGAAACACAACCATGGTTATAAATGAACATTACGTATTCCATTTTACATGAGAAACTGATAACTGACATATGTAAAAACAGAGTAAATTGAAAAAGACATTTTCATGCCATTGTAGAAACCCGCAAAACATATTACTACATAAGAGAACACCTTCACTAACCCCAGATTCTGGAGGATACAGAGTGGATGATTCAGTCCTGTAGAGAGAAGTTTAACTCCTGAATCCCGCAGGTCATTGTCTCCCAGGTTCAGTTCTCTCAGCACAGAGCAAGAGCTCAACACCTCAGTCAGACAGAAGCAGGCTTTCTCTGAGAGTTTACATTCTCTTAACCTGGGAGAAAGGAGAACATCGAATAAACATTTGTAAATTCAAACCATCACAATACAATACATAGGTATAACCTCTCATATGACATACCCCAGCATCTGTAGTTGACAGTTTGGGCTCAGTCCACTGCAAAGACGTTCTGCTCCCACATCTCCAATGTTACTTTTGTCCAGAATCAGTTCTCTTAAGAACGAGTGTCTGAGGACTGAGGCCAAATCAGTACAGCAATCTTCATCAATCATATTGCCTGATAGTCTTTGAGAGGGAACACACACACACAAAAAAATAAGTTAATATACATGTTTATATACATCCTCCATATGTTCATTTTATCACCTCTACTTAGACGCACAATATACAGTTTTAGACTGTAGTCCATCTGTTTCTCTGTATACTGTATTACCCTGTTCTTCAATGGTCAGGACCCCCACAGGACCACCACAGAGCAGGTATGATGTGGGTGGTGGATCATACTGCTGTGCCTTATCCGCTCATACCAACACAGCACACACTAACACACCACCACCACATTAGTGTCACTGCAGTGCTGAGAATAATCAACCACCCACATAGTACCTGCTCTGTGGTGGTCCTGATTATACAAGTAAAAGGGGGAAATGCTTTTTTTATCTGCTTTGATCTGCAGGTAATCTACAATAACAATAACATACGTACCAAGAAAACCAAACAAATGTAAAATAATGAATTAATAAACTGTATCTGAGGCTTCTATAACCATTAATCTAAAACATACCTTAAGAAACTTCAAGAAGTCCTAAATAAATGCAAGCTAAAGTTTTTTTAATTGCCCTCACATACAGTTCTAATTAAAATCAAGTAGGAAAATGAGAAAATGAAATGACCAATGAAATAGTCTTACCTCAGTATCTCTACACCACAGTAAGGACTCTGAAGACCCTGGACAACAAATTTTACTCCATGTTTGGTCAGATTATTGTAGCTGAGGTCCAGCTCTTTGAGTCGACACTCTGATGACAAAAGAGCTGAACCCAAGATCTTAGCGCTGTCTTCTTTCAGACGACATGCTGAAACCCTGGAAAACCACACAATAAAAGTGATACCAAATGCCCACACAAATTATTCTCACTGCTGCACTGTTATACAGCTCTGAAAATAAAGCAGAGCCACTCCAGTGTCTTCTTAGATCACACCACATGTACAGCAGATTCTCAGTGAGGAACTAAAGGTTGGATTCTAGCTTTACTGGCAGATACAGTGAGCGTCTGCTTCATAAGAACAAGGTCCAGCAGCAAACACACAGGACAACACAGCTACAGACTGGCAGAGGGCCAAACCAAACTGAAAGTACTAAAACCCCAAAACAGACTTTGCTTACTTGAGAGTGTGTGGTTGAACGTGAGGGCCCATCAGAACTGCACTTAAAAGACTTGCTCCTCTTTCCTCCAGGTTGATGTGACTGAGGTTAAGAGCCTCCAGTCTGCAGTGGGGACTGCTCAGTCCTGCACAGAGTGATGTCAAACTGCTATCGCACAAAACGTTCCCGCTGAGATCCAGCTGTCTTAGGTGTGCCCTGGGATTTTGAAGTGCAGTGGCCACGAACTCACAGCATTTATCTGAGACGCTACAATCAGCCATTCTGCCAAATAAAATAGAAATTATATTCATACAGAGTACTGTCCACACAATATACCTCGTTAAAGGTGTGCATTACAGCATCTATAGAACAGGCTGTAAGGGATCATGACGAAAAATTCTGAGGTATCCTTTACATTTACGGCATGTATCTGACGCCCTTATCCGGAGCGACTTACAAGTCACTTATATGATAGGTCGGCCAGTGTAGTGTTAGGAGTCTTGCCCAAGGACTCTTATTGGTGTAGCACAGCATAGGCACCCAGATGATTAGCTCCGGAACATGAGATAAACCAATGATCAGTCAAACGGAGAAAAGTCTAGGTGGACCTCCTGTGGTGGATATGCAGTGTCGTATGTATGTACCTTGAGTATGTCTATATAGAAGATTTGGAAGATCAAAAGTGGATGCAATTTCAAAGACGCGTATTTTAATGGGCATACAATGACCGGATATACAGTTTCTAGTGATTGTAGTGTTCAAAAAAACAATGAGCTGCCATACACTCACAATGCATTTCTGCAGTTCTCCACAGCTGGAATCAATCGTCTACGACCTTCTCTAGTTGTGTTGTATTTCTTTAGATCCAACTCTTCTAGGATCTCACCCGACATCAGAATAATATAGGCCAGGGCGGAGCATTGTCCTGCTGTAAGTCTGTACTCACTTTGTCTGTCTGAGGTCAAGAACCTTCGGATCTCTTCTGCTATCGAGTGATCATTGAGTTCCAGAAGACAGTGAAGGAGGTTAATGCATCGCTCGGAAGAGGGAACATTTCGGTCATCCTCTTCTCTGAGCTTGCTCTTGAGATACTTGGCAATCTTCTCAATGCTCGCCCGTCCTCTTTCTGCAGCTCCTGGGATAAAAATGAGAAACTTCTGGTTGGACTCCAGTGAGAGGCCAAGGAGGAATCGAAGGAACAGATCGAAATGTCCACTCTGACTCTTTAAAGCTTCATCAACCGCACATTTATGCAAGTCATATAAAGTCATGTCTCGCCGAGGAACCTTTGGAGGAACGTCAATATCATCGCCACTTCCACCGGAGCGATGGGTCTCATCAAGGAAGTCAAAGAAATCTGTGATATGTCTGTTGTGGCTGGATTGGATCGTGTTCTCGCCGTTCTCAGCGTAGGCATGGAGGACAAAGACGGCTGCAAGGTACTCTTGAAAGCTCAGGTGCACAAAGCTGTAGTGCTTCGCTGAAAAAATCGGATCCTCCTCTTTGATGATCTCGGTGAACACTCCTGACCTCAGCGAGACCTCGGTGACATCAACACCATACTCCATCAAATCTTCTTCTGTAAAAACAATGTTTTTCTCCTGCAGATTGCTGAAGGCCAGTTTTCCGAGTTTAAGAATGAGCTGAACATCTGCATCGGAGAGCTTCAGAGGATTGCTCTCCGCTTCCCCGGAATACTTGTCCTTTTTCACACTTGTTTGGGTGAGCAAGAATCGGGTGTACAGCTCAGTAAGAGACGATGGGATTTTGTCATGGCCTCTCTTCAGCATTAGTTCCAGGACTGTGGCCGTGATCCAGCAGAAGATCGGAATATGGCACATGATCTCCAGCGTTCTTGAATCCTTCACATGTGAGATGATCCTATTGGTGATGCTTTCATCTTTGATTTTCTTCCTGAAGTACTCCTCCTTCTGCAGGTCTGTGAATCCTCGTACTTCGGTCATCCGATGAATCCGATCTGCAGGAATCCTGTCTATTGCAGCTGGCCGAGAAGTTATCCACACCAAAGCAGAGGGAAGCAGGTTTCCTTCGATGAGGTTAGTCACCAGCTCGTCCAAAGAGGCTACTCTGGAAACATCTGTGACTCTTCCCTGTCCAAAATTTAATGGAAGCTGACTTTCATCTAGCCCATCAAAGATGAAAAGTATTTTACACTTGTCGTACCATTTTGGTTCCACAAATTCCTTGAGTTCAGGGTGAAAGTCAAGCAGAAGCTCATGGAAACTCTGTTTCTCATCTTTGATCAAGTTCAACTCACGGAAGGGCAGCACCAACAGAAGGTCAATGTCCTGGTTGGCTGTTCCTTCAGCCCAGTCAAGAATGAACTTCCGCACAGAGACCGTTTTTCCAATGCCAGCAATTCCTTTAGTCAACACAGTTCTGGGCTGCGTTTGTTCAGCTCTCTCATTAGCCATGTCTTCATCCTGATTACTTAGAGGGCTGAAGATGTCTTTGCAGTTGATTGGAATATCCTTTTCAGGACACGTCTTGAACATTGTGTCAATCTGCCAAATCTCATGTTCCTGATTCAGTCCTTCTCTCTCTCCCTCGGTGACGTAGAGCTCTGTGTAGATCTTGTTCAATAAAGACGGGTTTCCTCTCTTAGCGATTCCCTCAAAGATCATCTGAAATTTCCTTTTCAAGTTACCTTTCAGTTCTTTGGTGACATTTTCTGAAAGGTTAGATGGGGAAAATAAATAACCGTGTGTCAGAAAGTCAGAGGAGATGGACATACAGCAATGTTCAGTCTTATAATGTTATTTGTACATGTTATCATTACACAGTGGAGCATTGCTGCCAAGCGGGATAAAAATAACCCTCCATTATCGCATAAGAACATATCCCGTTATCACGAGAAGTCAAAGATAGCACTTTTGTGAAATAATTAACCCTGCGGTTCCTGTTGGAATGTTGTTCGTGTCCTGACACAGTGCTGCAACTGATTCATTTCAGTGATATTCTGCCGTTTGATAAAGTAGAAAATATTTCTATTTGTGTTTCCAAGTGTCAAGCTTCCGGGTTTCCCGGGCTCCGCCCCGGAACGCTGCCGGGCTCCACGCTGCTCCCCCATGTCCCCAGACTCCCAATATTCTTACCTAGGTAGTGTCATCGCCCACTACAAACACCCGCGATGACCCTGAGTGTTCTATTCTGTTATTTCCCGACCCACATGACCTGTTTTCTTCCTCTCCGTTCTCACTATTCTGACTCGTCTATCCTGGTTCTGACCCTAGCCTGTTCCTTGACTCGCTTTCTCAATTAAAGTTTGGTCATGTTTTGGTGCTGTGTTCAACTGTTCAATAAAGCTCATCTGATCTTTAGCTGTGCGCACATCGGTCCGAGTTCTTTGTTTCTGACACCAAGATGGAACATCTCACATCTCACAACGACTTACATAATATTTACAACATTCTTCTAATAACAAGATGGTGAAGGGTTTATGGTTCTGTTCTACATGGCAGCAATGCATCATCAGAGCACTACAATCTGAAAACTCACCAATTTTAGAGACTTCGGCTGGCATTTGCTGAGTCTGTTCACCATTTACTGCTAAAGACAAAGACGAAAAAAGAAACTCAGAGTGATGGGAAATTTACTCTGTATTTATTTAGTGTCTATTCGGATTTTCTCAGTAAAAATAATACCGTGAAACTTTAGGAAGACATTTTAACGATACTGTTATAACTGTGCTTCATTTGCTCTCTTTACAATAAGCCCAGCTCTGTTCTCGTTTTTTTAGGAGGAAGATAATCATTGTCTTCTTATAGTTACAAAGCAGCATGAGAATAAACGAGTGACAATCTGTGTAGCTGGAGGAGGACTTTAACAAACATAGAAACGTAAAACTTTTACCTGCCGAGTGCCCATAAACCATGATGTTCATAGATTTAATGGAGCAGTTATTCACATGGGGAGCGACAGCAACCGCACCGTTTTGAGCCGTAACGGAGGAGCGGTAGGAGGAAACGCTGGGTGGAGAACTACAGGGTGAAGATCCTGACTGGTCCGCCATGGCGTTCCCATAAAACTCAATCCAAGTTGGAAAGGTGGACTATGAGGCTAATGTAGTGTCATGAAACGCCCACTGTAAAAGAAACAATGGACATATCAGCGCGTTTAAATAAACGGTAAACATCTTAAAGCTTTAAGACACGACTGCAGATGTGTGAACCCATCAGTTAGTCATATATACTGACCTGGCAGGTGTGTAACTAAAATAAAAAACTTTAGGTACAACAACACTACTCAGATTTACCGCACATGGTTGTGTCAAGCATGTACAGAGAAAGGAAGAGAAGTAAACATTTGTGAGGTAGTCAAAGAGAGAAGGAGATTAAATAGTTCACTCTAATTTGGTCTGCTAAAAAAAACGACAAATCAAAAGACAACATGGCCGTTTGTGAGCAGGTTCCCCTCTGCAGGTGTGCATATGAGAGCTTCATTGTATCATTACACTTAGAATCCTACAATCACTGAAGCTCTAACGATAAACACCACCATGCTTGCTTCACGTCACGACAATGTGACGTCATACACCCCACGGCGTTATGTTTGAGGCTGTAATGCTCAGTATGTAATGGGTTTACCTCGGTTCTCCAGTTTTCTAAAGCTCCTGTATTAGCCCCACCGAGGATCCTCTGTGTTTAGCTAACATTAGCAGCTGAAGCTAATCCCAGTTTATTGAATCCTTTACTCTCCAGATGGAGATGAAGTTCCACCAGCACTATGATACTCCAGTAAGAGCTCCAGAGTGTAAACTAGGACGGGATGATGATGTTCTGATCCATATGTGTAGAGTTATTACTCTGTAGAGAGCATTACTACATCAGGAGACCAGCTAGGAGAAGCTAACGCTGTTAGCGCTTATGCTAACAACCACAGAACGAGTGTTTCTGCTCATATTAACACTCGACAGAGAAAAATAAAAGCTGGGTTTGGTTCTCCACACGGTTCTGTGTTTATGTAGACGTGTGTGTGTACAGAGTAGAACAGTATAATGGTTGATTGCAGCTAAGAAGATATATGGCCAAGTTAGCTAGCTGGCTAATTAGCCCAGTTAGGTGCTTTAGAGTGTCATCCTGGTGTCCGAGTAAAATCACCCACAGGACGAGTACAAAATCCTGTTGTATCAGCGCGGCAGGCTGCGTTATCAACCTGGAAGTAAATTCTGCAACCTAAGATAATTTGTTTTAGGCGACCGGGATACCGATGGCACGTATTACAAAGTGAAACCGAAAGTAACCAGAACACCCGTGTAGAACGTTCACAAAAACACGAGCCTGAAGACTTTCAGGTGTGAGAACGCGCTCAGGTATCTAATAGAGGATTAGTGAGGTGGGGAAGAAGTTCTATTACGTGGTCAGAAAGTTCTAGACTGTTCTCACCTCTCTTCTTTCTGTCCTTCGCCTTGTTTTCAGTCTGCAGGTTATTTTAAAAACACCCGCCCGGCACCGAGCCTGCGAACCGAGACTCCATCCCGCGGGAATTGTGGACCGGACTCTGAAGATGCTCGTTTTAACGCTGAAGCTCAGGAGACACTGCTTACGGTACCAGGTCTAGGTGATGTGTCGTGCGCGAACTAGTCACGAGTCGACCGAAGACCTGAATGGATACTGTTTCTCGTTCTACTGACCCTCCCCGGAACGTTCAGGCTCCGCCCCTTATTAACTCCAGCACCTGTGGGCTTGTTCTTGTTTCGGTATTGGCTGTTTTAGGTGAACCTCAGACGTTTGTACTGATGGCTGGTTGATGGATTTGAAGCATTAGCTGGTTTCCTCCTGTTGATCAATCAGATTCAGAATCAGATTCACTCGATTTGTTCAGGCATGTTACACACATGAGGAATCAGTCCAGGTGAGTCACAGGTACTGAATGAGTAAATGGAATGAAGAATAATAAAGATGGAGATGAGTCATAGAGGTGTGTAGATATCTTTATCTTTATGTATATGGATTTGGTGCACATGCAGGTCTGAAGGGGCATTTATTATAAAAGCCATGATGTACAGAATACAGGCTCTGCACAGTTCAGCCACTGAGTGGAACCATCTGCCGCCATCTGACTCCTCTGAGGACGATCCTAATGTAGACTGACCCTGTAAAGTTCAGCTGGCTGATACCAGGAGCTCCTTTTACAACAGACTGTCGAGGCAGCGCTATAGAGAACCCAGGTCCAGGCCCCTGATGGGCAAGCCAAGGAAAAATGACCTCAGAGCACAAGGAAGAACCCTCGAGAGGAAGACTCAAAAGAGGAACCCGTGTTGAGTGTTTTTAGGAGGAGTTTGGATTGCACTGTAGTTTGGGTGTATATGTAGTTTAGTGCACTGTAGTTTAGATGTATATGTAGTTTAGATGTATATGTAGTGTAGTGCACTGTAGTTTGGGTGTATATGTAGTTTAGTGCACTGTAGTTTGGGTGTATATGTAGTTTAGATGTATATGTAGTGTAGTGCACTGTAGTTTAGATGTATATGTAGTTTAGATGTATATGTAGTTTAGTGCACTGTAGTTTGGGTGTATATGTAGTTTAGATGTATATGTAGTGTAGTGCACTGTAGTTTAGATGTATATGTAGTTTAGATGTATATGTAGTGTAGTGCACTGTAGTTTAGATGTATATGTAGTTTGGGTGTATATGTAGTTTAGTGCACTGTAGTTTAGATGTATATGTAGTTTAGATGTATATGTAGTTTA